>PISW01001868.1:235061-314378 GCA_004023785.1 Mungos mungo
GAGAGAGAGAGAGAGAGAGAGAGAGAGAGAGAGAGAGAGAGAGAGAGAGAGAGAGAGAGAATCCCAAGTAGGCTCCACCCTCAGCACAGTGCCTGACTCAGGGATCAAACTCACAACGTGAGGTCACAACCTGAGCCTCTATCAAGAGTCCCAGGCTTAACCAACTGAGCCACCCAGGCACCCCCCTCATGTTTTAAAACTGATACTATATCTGTTACATACATGCAATCAGCTATGTGATAGGAAATATAAGCAGTATGTTACTCTAGAAACTAAACTTTTTGGGTTTTTAAATTTTTTTTAATGTTTATTCATTTTTGAGAGAGAGAGAGAGCATGAGCAGGGGAGGGGCAGAGAGAGAGGGAGGGGGACACAGAACATCTGAAGCAGGCTCCAGGCTCTGAGCCGTCAGCACAGAGCCCGATGCAGGGCTCGAACCCACAAGAACCATGAGATCATGACCTGAGCTGCAGATGGACACTCAACCTACTGAGCCACTGAGGCGTCTCTAGAAAGTAAACTTTTAAAATCTAATTTTAAGGAATTAGAAAATTAGAAATCTAATTTTGAGGAATTATGAATAAAGAAAATCTGTCAAGTGGAATTCTAAAAAAGACAGCTGCAAAGAAAATTACAATATTTTTATGTGACTTTGATTATTTAACCTATCCAGAAAACATTTTTATAAAATATAGAGAATCTCTGATTCAAAGGTGTTTTTTTAAACTTTTTTCTTTTTTTTAATGTTTTTTAAAATTTATTTTTGAGAGACAGAGAGTGACAGCGCGAGTAGGGGAGGGTCAGAGAGGGAGGAAGACACAGAATCTGAAACAGGCCCCAAGCTCTGAGCTGTCAGCACAGAGCCTGAGGTGGGGCTCGAACCCACAAACATGAGATCATGATCTGAGCCGAAGTCGGATGCTTAATGACTGAGCCACCCAGGCACCCCATCAAAGGTGTTTTTAAATAATAAATACTGACAAATCTTCAAATCTGAGTTTTAAAGTTTGACTTTCAGACGTTTATTTTAGGACCTACTTTTACAGTCATAGTAACAAGATTGCTCCATTCATAGACATCATAAAATCATAGGGAGACTTAAGAATGTAAGGTGATATTTACATAGAGAAAATTAGCATCCTTGAGATAACCTAAATCTGACATCTGGAAATCTGCATTCAAATAGAGGATTAAAGTGGCCCAGCTAAGCCTGTGTGCTGTGAACTGCATGGGAATGCTGATAAATAAAGTGTATTTTGAGGCAAGATTAATTTTTTTGTCTTTTCGGCTTGTCAGAGATTAATGACCACAGGCTTTTGTTTAGAATCTTTTATTCTAACTTTTTTTATTGGGAACCCTTGGCTAGAATTGCTTATGTTTATATTAATGAATCTGGATCTCTTAGAAAAATTATAGTAGATCAAGAAAAATATCTGATTTTCTTCATTTACTTATAGTTAAGGTAATGAAAAAATATATAGCTATGTATGTACAATTAGGTTATTAATATGTGTTGCATAAGTACCCATTTATGTTTGAGATTATATAAATCTGAATATATTCTACTATGTCACATTTTGAATGGTGGAAAAACTGCAGGATTTTTTGTCATAATAGGTTTAGTTCTGCCATACAATGCTTACTTTGAAATAGCGATTTGGATATTTTTTGTTAATTGCTAGACTTGTGCTTTTAAAGCTTTTTTTTTAATCATTGCAGTACCTACTGATTTTCATAGCTTATTAATTTTATTATTATTATATTATAATTCTTTGTAGCTTTCCTACTACCACTCATTTTAAAATTATTGTGGTATTTTCTAATTTATTCAAGTGTTCCATGTTTGAATTTTATTATTTTTGTTCCTTCTATTCCTTCCAATTCACATTTTTAAATCTATCTTACTACTATTAGATCTCAGAGCCTGGATACTAATGCCAACCAAGTTTCCAAAAGGATTTAGGTAGAGGCTTATGATTGTAAAGAAACAAAGATTATTATTATGTTTTTACTTTAAGTATTTCTACAGCTTTGTTAGGTTTTATGTATTTATATCTAACCATTTTGCATTTTCCTCTTTAATTTTGTATATAGAAAGTTTACTTTCCCTCAAAGTATTCATTTATTGAAAACAAAGAATTGCAGTTCTGTCTTGTACTATATACTGAAATACTAAATATTTCCAAGTGCCTAAGTAGAAAAGAACACATTTACAAATTTTCTATTATACCATATAATGATAAAACTGGGGTTTGGGGGTGGGAAGACTCTGGAAAACATGTTTATTATTTCTGGGAAATATTGTTGTATTTCATCTAGAGAATGTTCTTTCCTACAGTGATTTTAGATGTGATAAATAAGCTAGTTAATTTTGGAGGATGGAACTGTTTTAGTTTGTAAGCACAAATGGAGGTTTTATATCTTCAAAAGCTCATGTGCCCATGCAAGGCCCCTTCTAACATACACAAATGTATGTGTGTACACACAGTCATATGTCAGCAGGTTTTGTCTCACGTTTTCTGGGTATGTGTTGCTTTACCTTTGGATAGCTAAGTGCACATACAACACCCACATGGTTAGTCCATCAATGTTAAGTGAGAAAAAAATGGTCATAAGGAAGTCACAAGTGAGACATAGCAAGGGATAAACACATGGAATAATACAATATTATTCTGAGAAAAGTCTGTAGCTTACTCTGAGCTTCAGAGGACATTGGTGATGTCAGTGTTGGGCATCAGTCATATCTGACAATGTTTGGTGACCTGATAGGGAAAATCTGTCACAGTTAATTAAGATAAGGGACTCAAGAGCTTCCTGAAGGAAATTCTCCTAAGAAATTTATACATGGTCAAGAACAATATTATTCCCTGTTGGAAAGGTGATTTGGGGTGATTGAGAATGCGGCATTCTGGATGTCCCACTAGGATGTTTCATCTAATGCAGAATCCTGTCATCTTTCTATCCAGCACATCTAAGACTTATAGAGGGATTATTCAAAAGGTATATGTGAAACTACAATAGTTTTCCCCCCAAAACTCTGTGTTTTGGTATGAATGTAATTGCAACAAAAAATACTAGAATACAATTGCTTGACTTGTATAGGAAATGTAACATACCTTTATACCTTCTACATTTTAATGCTTCCTGGGCTTAACTACTCTACTGCATAAAGTTTCCAACAGGAGACTCAGGGTGACAGTGAAGTCCCAGGGCTTGATCAAATGCAAAACTGTCACAACCACAACAAAAAATCAGTACCAGTGGAAGCAGAAGTGTGCCTGAGAGGAGCAGGCATTTATATAGGTATGTCACCTGTAGTACATTACAGTGCCCAATGGAAGAGTGTCAATAAAAAAAGAGGAAAAATTATAGATGTTTCATGAGAACTAAACCTGTTAATGGACTCATGTGAGACATCTTCTAGCAACATGGAAAGGACTTTTCTGGAAGCTAGTATTCATCGTAGGTTGGAGCAAGAGTCAGAGAAGCGTGGGAAGAGAAATATATAGTTAAATGGCAAGTGGTTGATAGGTGATAGATGATAGGTGGATACTTAGACAAAGACAGATGAACTCAGCTTGGATATTGTGGTTAGGTTAGTGGGAAAGAAAAGGAAATAAATCTATGTTGTCTAGCTTATAGACTATTCTATAATACTGAGAATTTTAAAGAATAAGCTTAGAATTTACATATGTCCATTTATATGTATATGTATATAATTTTAAAATGTAAAAGAATTCACCAAAATATCATCTGTGCCCATTTCCACTTTGTGAAATCAATGTAAGCATTCTAAACCTCAAAGAACTACACAATCTTTTGGAGGTTGAGATATTGAATAAGGATGAGGATGTGTTAACCCCACAGCCAGACATGCTCTGGTCCACAGGCACCAAGCTTTTCCTAGAGGGTGCTGTCTCATAGTCCATATGCCTATGCAAGCCTAAGAAGGTGAGGTAAGGAAGAGGCTCAGGAGGAAGAGACAGATCTATCCAGGCTGTGAGCTCGTCATAGAATTTTAACTTGACTATAATCTTGTTGGAATAGTTTTGCCTAAGATCTGGGAATAAAGAACGAAAGAGATCTTTCCTAATTATCCAAAACACACTGAAGAAACTTGTTTCAAATTATCCCACTAGAAAGTGTCAGAGCATAGGTTTGAAATTTCCATATTTTAGATATTGGGTTTACATGTCAATGCTTTTAACTATACTACAAATTTGATTAAATAAACAAAATGAACAAAAACATGTCTAAAGTTATCTAACAAATTATTTGTCTCAAGATAAAACAATGTGTACAACATAGACCTCAGCTAATTTTCTAAAGGTGTTTAAAAGTATGCCATACAGCTTTCTGAATATATGTATTGATCACCTCCAGGTATTTGAACGTCATGTGCCATTTGACTGAAATGACTTTCTTACTTTGACCTTGAAATGTATTTTTCAAAACTGTGCTCAAAATAGATGCTTATTTGGAAGATTTGCTTGGAATCTTTAGTCATAGTTAAGTGCTTCCTCTTTTGTGTTCTTGGGGACACCTTCTTTATTCTACCTTTATCATAGCTTACATTAGTTTGATAGAAGTTTTTTTCTTAATTTGAAAGAAATTATTATTGAGAAATAGAAGATGACACACTATTGACTAGAATATGAAATTAAGGCAACACAAATGATGGTTAGTAGACCTAAGTCTAAAGAAAATAACTTGTACCTGCAGTAAAACATTGGTGAATTAAATGAGTATATATAAAATATTTAAGTCTATCAGATATAAAATCTTATGTTATCACTTCCAGCTTTAGCTGATTTATTTTTTAATTAATCAACCCCATTGATTTGGATAAGAAGTCATCCACTGTGTTTAGAAAAAGGTTATATAATTAAAATTAAGCTATTAAAGTGCACAGGGTCAGTGCATTGATGGAAAGGAGTGTAGATATTTAAAACAGATTCATTATAGAACATTGGGAATATGGTTATAATATATTATACTTTGATAGTGAGGTTAAAGGTATAAAAATAAATGTCTTGAGATTGTCTACATTCAAACAGGTTAATTCCAGTGGAGCTGAAATATTCTACATACTCTCTATCTACCTTAATTCTGACAAAATTACTAGTAAAATGATGTTATTATTCTTAATTGATTCTCCAGATACCTTGAAATTAGGAAGGAGATCTTTACTTACTGACAATTGTTCCACTATGCTTTTTATTATAAATAAATTTTGGTATTCTGATTAAGGTGTAACTTTTAATAAATTTGTTTCAAATTTGTATGAAATATAAATCATATGAAATGTGTTTTAAAACTATGGTCATTTATACAAAACCTGATAAATTTGACTGCTTGGCCATAAAACTTTAGTATCTCTCATTAAGAAGAAAACATCCTCTGATGCCTAGAATGAACAGCTGGCTACTCCCTTTCTGTTTTCGGTCCATAATCCCAAAATCACTAATCATATACTAGACATCAAAGTGATGAATGCAATTATGTATCAGATATGCACAAATGTGCCTGTGAAATACATTAATGCATATTACTTTGATATAGTCATGCTTCTATACAGATAAAACTCCTTGTACTGGGAAACAGGAACGACCATAGTCTAACATCCTTAAGTTTCACTTTATCAAAAGGCATTTAATAGGTAGTGGAGAATTTAACACATGCAATAAAACTGAACAGGGAAGAATTTCTTTCAAAGGCAAACCTCTCTTAGATATTTTATGGTTGAAATTGGCAACCGCCTATGAATTTAAGCTTTGATTTGAAATCCGATATCAGAGAATGATTCTGGTCATATTTGAAAGTCTAATTCCCTGTATATATTCAGTGATTCTAATGCTGTTCAAAACTTTCTGGACTAATGTTCACCTTGATAATGCCCTTAAAAGTTCATTATTGCATGATTCTATGATAACTTATACATTTGACACCAAAGTACACAACCAAGAACAGATTATATATATTTTTCAATATCTAACTATAAAGATTTTACGTGTATAAGTATAATTTTTACAACTGGTAAAAAGTGACTACTTAATTTTGACATTAGACTTGGCTTGAGAGTGAGGTGTTACCATTTTTATTTTCTTCATAAATAGAGTATATGCTTCATTCAGTAAGAATGACACTAAGTAACAACCGTCGTGTGTACTCAACTAAACCTCTTGAGGTTCACTCTTTCATCAAAATTTGAAACTTTGAAGCTGGCTTGGATAAAAACCTTACTAAAAATACATTTCAGAGGATTGAACTTATTTTTTTACTTAAAAAAATAGAAGAAAATTTACTCTTCACAATAAATGCACTGATAATTTATAATATTTATTCATTTTCTCTCTTGACTTTTCGACTATCAGAATAAAATATAGAGCTCTGTTCTTTATCTAACTCTTCCCTCACTACAGACCCCAGGTCAAGGCACAATTTCTAGAATCAATGAATTTATGTGTTTGGCATAGTGAAACTAAATTGTTTTGATGTAAAGGAGAAAAAAAATCAGAACAACTTTCAAGTTTAATTTTCTTAGATTAACATTCAATTAGATATCTAATTTTCATTGGAATTAAGGTTAGCTAATTAGCCTCTATGAATTGTTTCACATAGTCTATTTAATTTCCAGAACCAGGCCATTTTTAAGTGATATAAACAATCTGATTGTTTCTTAGATATTGGAAAAGCAACCACCATGATAGTATTAGCTAATACTTATTAGATAATCATTAAGTACTAGATACTCTTCTAAGACACTTACATGTATTATTTCATTTAATTCACTATAATACCATAACCAGGTTGATGTTATTATTCCCACTTTAGAGGTGACAAACTTGACACATGGCCTAGAATCTTGTCCAACAGCTAGTGTGTAGAAGAATCAGTATTCAAATGAAAGCAGTCCAGTGCCAGAGATGACTCTGACTTCTTTGAAGGTTAACGAGGAAAAGTTTCAATATAGACAAACACAGAATGAACTTCTTAAAGATACATTACTTCTAAACTCTTCACATTTCTATAATGGGCTATTTTTGTATAATTTGGCAAAAACAATTTTTTCTTTCTTCCCAAGGGAACACATGTAAAGATTTCCAACTTCTATTTTAATAAAGCCGATGCCCCTTGTTTTTTGAGGTAAATAGGTAATAAATCATAAATTATAAATAATGTTTCAGTTTCTTTCATCTCCTTTTCATCTAAAAATTCTTGCCTTACATTTTTTCATCATAGGAACAACTCTTGAATCTTTAGGTTGTCTGTAGCTCACTGAGTAAAAATGTGTATGACTGGCACTTAGAGCTGACTAAAGTACTTCTGGATAAAGCAGAAAATAAAAATTTAGGATAAGATTGGAAAATAAATTTCAAGAGCATGAGAGAAAGAAGAAGGAAAGGATAGCGTAATGAGAAACAAATGATACAAATTAAAAAAATAAAAAGCAGAAAGGAAAAAACTCCATATTCTTTCTTGGACATCAATTTGGTCAAGAAGCAGATTATCACAGCATAAGGAAAGCAGGATATACTAAGTCTATAAATGGGTGAAAATGTCCATAATCTATGAAAATGTGTTCTTTTTGGAAATTTACAGTCAAATGGACAAAAACAAGGCATAATATCTCTGATAAATTGGCATATACAGGCAGATTGATTTATCCAATTGCTTAGAAAGCATATAAGTGAAAATGGTATGAAAATACTTTGATAAAAATTACTAAAATACTCTTAGAAATCACTAAATGACCTTACAAAATATTGTGCTTAAGATTAATCACTTCTGGGGCACCTGGGTGGTTCAGTCAGTTGAGCATCCAACTTCAGCTCAGGTCCTGATCTTGCTGTTCGTGAGTTCAAGCCCCACATTGGGCTCACTGCTGTCAGCACAGAGCCCGCTTGATCTTCTGTTTCCCCACCCTACCCCCCTGCTGGCTCTCTCTCTCTCAAAAAATAAAAAAAAAAACATTAAAAATACATCACTTCTATCAAAACTCAATTGAATTGTAAAGGGTTATAAATATTGTATAAATGTATACATGCCACATCTTTTCTTTCCTGATAATTTCTACCTCTTCAAGTTCTCCTAATTTTGTTAAAAATAGCATATTAGTTGTTGTGAGTAACTTACATTCTTATAACTGATAGTGCTATTTCCTGCTTTATCTGTCTATCCTACATTTTATCTATTTTAAAGGGCAAATTCAAATTCAGATTTATTTATGTATCATGCCACATTCATGATTTACTCATAACCTTGTTTAAGTTATTGTTTCCTTAAATTAAATTTAAAAATCTTCATGTCCATTCTGCATATTTTTCCCATAGGTTTTGGCATCCAGGAACATGATAGATGCTAAATAAAAATGTGTTCATTTAAATCTCAACAATTCTGCCTGCAATAAAAACTACCAAAAAGTGTTATCATAATCTTGTTGTAAACTTGCATTTTTGTCTTTGAAGTGTAGTTATAAGTTAAGAAAAAAATAATTTTCTTTCTCAAAAAGATTGTTTTGAAAGGGAAATGGAATATTTTCAATGTAAATTTGTAGTGACTAATGAACACTCTTCTAATTTCCAATTAATATAGTAAAAGAGATTTATTGAAACATTAAAAAATTAGCAACACTGGACAAAGAAATTTAAAAATATCAGCACGATGGAGCACCTGGGTGACCCAGTCCATTAGGTGCCCAATGTTCTGTGCTGATGGTGCAGAGCCTGCTTGGGATTCTGTTTCTCCTTCTCTCTGCACTTCCTCCCACTTGCTCTCTCTCTTTCTCTCAAATAAATAAACTTTTAAAAAATCAACATAAATTATGATATTTTGACTGAGGGAAACCTAAATTAAATACACATTCATGGATTATTCTCTGAGAAAACAAGTTTAAGAGTAACTACAAATTATATAGCAAAATCACTGCTGTTGATTATTAAATTCTGTTAGGGATACCCCTCCTCCAAAGTATCAACTGTTATTACAGCTGGTTTCCTCCCAGCAAGGAAAATTCCCTGCATTTTACAGAGCTGGAGTTAGAAAAGATTCATATAATAGGATTTAATCTAGGATTTGAACTCTTCCATGAACTATTAGTTGATTCAAATCTTTTTCTTTCTTTCTTTCTTTTTTATTTTTGTCTATAGTTTACAAGAATCCAACTCTCCAACTTCAAATTCTACAACATGTTCATCTATTCCTAGGCAGCAGGCACCAGGGCCTTTCTGGTTCTCTACATAACAGGGTCATTATAGATCCTGATCTTGTCTGTCATGTTGACTCATAATATTGATCTTCTGATTTCTCAATAGACTGTTCCCTTAACAAGAATGATACAGAACTATCATTACTGTATACTGCTTATGGGGAATTACATAGCCATATCTTTACCCACCAGGAACGGTGGCCACCATATCTCTCTCATTACACTGGTTATCACCATGGAGCTGGATTCTAGGCCTTTTCTCTTCACCACCAGTGGATAGTATCTCTGCAATGTCCCAGAGCTTTTACAATCAATGTGGAATTTAAGAGCAGTCTCCAATTTAGGGATTAGGTTCCAGAGCTTTTGTTTTTTTAATTATTTAATTTTTTTTTTAATTTTTTAAGTTTATTTACTTTTGAGAGAGAGAGGCAGAGAGAAAGAAAGAGACGGAATCCCAAGCAGGCTCCCCACTGTCAACATGGAGCCTGATGTGGGGCTCAGACTCGTAAACTGTGAGATCATACCTGAGCCAAAACCAAGAGTCAGGTGCTTACCCAGCCTACACACCCAAGTGCCCCAGAGCTTTTACAATCAATGTGGACTATAAGAGCAGTCTCCAGTTTAGGTATTAAAAAATTTACTTCAACCTAAATATAAATTTTAGTCTCATAATATAAAGATTTTCCCCTTATACTAACTTGACATTGGTATTTTACAGGAGGAATTGCTTGCTTCTTCTCAGTGGAGACTAATCTGGTGTATTGCTCTCTGTGTGACGGGTAAGCAAATATTGGTTATTTATCACAGGAACACTTAAATGCTGGCTGCAGAATATGTGAGAGTGAAAAAAAGAGCTTTAGAAAAAATATTGTTGCCCTCGCAAAAAATCAAATTAGCTCATCTTCTACAAAGAAATACATGAGATGGATGGTCTCTCCATATGTATAAATTTACTAGTCTAATCTGATATAAATGTTAAGTAAAACTATATACCCTGTGCACTTTAAACTTATGCAGTGTACATGTCTATAATGCTGGGGGGGAAGTATGTCCCAGAGGACATGGTTCTGGGACATATTTATTTTGGGTTCCAACTCTACTTGGTAGCCAAAGAACTTCTAAGCCTGGTAGAAAAGTAAGAGACCATGGAATAAGCTGAGTAACTTAGAATAACAACATGGAACCCAGATAGCTATACTGGAAGAACAGATGTGATCTTACTGAAATGAAGAAGGTAATATTGATTAAAGCTCGTGGAATAGGGAGGGTGCAACTCAAAAAGGTGAAGAAACATAGCAGCACCAGGGAATGATTATGTTCTATCAGCTGTAAATACTCTAAAAATATTCCCATTTTTGAATGGAAATTTAAAAGTAGACACTGTAGGTAATAGGAGGTCATGTAATATATAATGATTCCTAAAATGGGCTATTGATCTTTGGGAACCTGCAAGTTTGCAAGGTTTGAAGAAACTCAGGTTTTAGGAATAATTTCTGTTGCTACCTCTCCCAATCTTTTATTATCTTCTTCAGTTTTTCATCTAGTTCTAAATAAACAAAAACAAACAAACAAATAAAAAACAACTGCTGTTCAGTATCAAAATAATTACAGAACAGAAAAACAAGTTTGGGGGGTAGTTTTACTAATTTACTTTTCAGTACACTCTAAATATATTATAGTCATGACATACTTGAAATTGTGTATGCTTTTATACTTAGTTTTATATAATAAGAAGTTAACTATATTAATAAATACATTTTCTGATATTCATGGACATAACCTATCCTTTTTTAGAGTTTTTCTTCTGAAGGTTTTACTTTCTTGTGTGCTTAATATTTGGGTTTTTAGCTACTTTTTGTATAATTTATTTATAATGTCTCTATAATAAGACCATGAAGGCAATATACTTCTCAGACTATTTCTGCAAAGTAACTTCTTAGAAGTAGAATTTCTGAGTCAAGAAAATCAGCTTTTAGAGTTGGGCTAAACTTGGGTAATTTTTTTCAGTCAAAGCTCTGTGAACCTATTCTTAAACCCAGAGGATAAAAGAGTAGACATTTTTGGCTTTAAACCCATATAAACTAGCCATTTATGTATAGGTTCTTTTTAAAGTTTTTTTTTTAATGTTTTATTTATTTTTGATAAGAGAGAGACAGAGCATGAGAGGGGGAGGGGTAGAGAGAGAAGGAGACACAGAACTAGAAGCAGGCTCCAGGCTCTGAGCTAGCTGTCAGCACAGAGCCCCACGTGGGCTTGAACCCAGGACCATGAGATCTGACCTGAGCCGAAGTCGGAGGCTTAACCGACTGAGTCACCCAGGCGCCCCAGGTTCTTACGATTTTAAACAACTTTATTTACTGTGAAGGAACACGTCAGCTTTGAAAGTTGTTTGAATTTGCCTATATTTGTCAGTCATTTGAATTCTTCCTTATTGAATTAGATATGCACATTTCTGCCCATGTAATTTCTGCAAACTCATATACTTAAGAATGTTTTTTTGTTATACAATAAATAATTTCTTTTAAAAATAAAATTTCATTTGGGCCCTACCTCCTATTTTAGAGGCATGTATTGCAAATCAAAACTTTTGTAATAATATTAAAAATTATGAATATTAATATATAACTATGAAAACTTTATATTTTTTGTTTTAACATAAATGCTCTACATTTTACATAATGCTGAATACTTTTCTATAATTCACAAATATATTTTGAAGATCTATTCATGTTGACTGATACAGATTTAGTTTTTAACGTTCAAGTGTATTTATCATATGACTATGCCACATTTTATACTCCCTCCTATTTCCCCATCTAAAAATAATGCTAAAATGAATTTTAACATATATGTTCACATTAAGATTCCTATTACTGTATATAAAATACTTTTTTGTAGCATACGCTTGTCAATTTTTTGTTCTAATTTTCTCTAAAACTTTTGGGTGAAGTCATCTGTTTTTGATATACAGTAAAACAATTCATACTTTTATATTGCCTCTTATCAGAATCTTTCTTGTTGGAAAGTAAATATGAGAAGTCAGATTATTTTTCTTGGAGGTGCTGCTATGATATGGATACAAATAGTTTGTAATATTCTGGCTGACGCATCCTGAAAAAAGATACTGAGTTAATTTGTCAGGGCAACTTTCCCCCGAAATTAGTGATTGGATAGACAATACCAATATTTGCCTCTCTGACTCTCAGACTTTTTCCCCCTGATTTTCCTCCTTTTATTGATACAGAGCTCCTTTATATGTATTCCATCAACCAATTCACAAAACCAGGTCCTGATCTAATCAGTGGTGGCACAATAACTTCTTCTGGTCACAGATATGCATTTTATTACTGTTGTTTTTCATTTGTTTGTTCTGGTCCTCATAGTCATCCTTTAAATGTCAATGCCTGGGTGGCTTAGTCGGTTAAGGGTCTGACTATGGCTCAGGTCATGATCCCACAGCTTATGAGTTCAAGCCTTACATTGGGCTCTGTTCTGACAGCTCAGAGCCTGGAGCCAGCTTTGGATTCTGTGTCTCCTTCTCTCTCTGCTCCTACCCAGCTCTCGGTCAACCTCTCTCTCAAAAATAAACAATCAAAAAATTATTTAGTTAAAATGTCAATGCCTTTAGTGAAGATTTGTACTCTATTCTTTCTCAAAGTCCCTTTAACTCCCTCATGTTTTATGTTTGAGTCAATTAATTCATGTTACCTGTTTGTTTTTTTTATGTGGGTAAATATTTAGCCCTTTTGATAAGTTAATTTTCTTCTCTATGAATTATTCCATTATCAACTCATCTTTTGTTTCCCCCTTTTCATAATAACCAAAAGTAAAATTATAACTACTGCCCAGTGAGATTAGATGAAAAAATTATCATATCGCAGCTTCCTGCCAACCTTAACTAGAATTCATTCCAGAATTGTTTCTCTCCTTTGACTGTTATTGTTGATTGCAATTTCATATTAATCATTAGTTTTAAGTTATCTATGACTTTAATTCTGTTCCCATTCCCATCCCCATTATTCCATTTACATGTATCTCCTACTTTGTTTGGGCATTGAAAACAATGTGCTTCAGCATTTCTTTCTCTGTTATTTTAAATTTATTAATAATTTCAGAATATTAAATTTCCTAAGAAGTCAATAGTGTTTTTTGTAAACTTAAAGTCCATTCAGAGTATATTTCTTCAACATGTCTTCTTCTCATTTATAGTGACAGTCTTATTGTTGGAGTGCTACATCATCTCTATATTCAAATGCCCATTTGACAGCAATGTCCTGTGACCCTATCTTTCACAAAAGTGTCAAAGTTAAATCTCTTTCCCAAAAATGGAAAACCAGACTACTGTACTTAATGTCACTTTAAAATTTTTACAGCTGGCTGGAGCCTTGGACACTCAGTAGAGTGCCCGACTTCAGTTCAGGTCACAATCTCATGGTTCATGGGTTCCAGCCCCATGTTGTGCGTTGTGGTGACAGCATCGAGCCTGCTTTGGATTTCTCTTTCAGCTTCTCCCCCAATCGTGTTCTCTCTCGAAAAAAAAAATTATTTTTTCCATTTTTGCTACTGAAAAATTATAAAACACTAAAAGGCTTAGTAATTTATCAAACTTCTCAGACTGTAAATAGCATCTCTGAACTTTTGCCTTTTGTACCCTCCTGTAAGTGCTAATGCACCAGGCATGGGGCATTCTGAAGCGCTCTTTCTGTTACAACCACAGTATATACAAAGATAGGTAAGGATAAACAAAGTAGTACTAGAGGGGAATTTTGAAATTTTCCAATAAATGGAGTTCTTTTTTTTTTTTGAGATAAAAAATAAAGAGAGTCTGAATAATTTAAGTGTACAGAACAAGAAAATCAAAGCCAGAGTCTTTTGATCAATGCAGGAGACATGAACTCTTAACTTCAGTGGGCATTAAATAAAAGGTTATGAAACATTTACAACCTTTTTATTTTGTAACATTATAAGGATGACAGAGACAATCTTAATTATGAATTTAATTATTAATTTACTTGACTTAATTTTTTTGAACTGGCAAATCTTACAAATAAAAGACATAAACAGATTGCCTAATTTTTTCTCTGAGAAGTATGTATGCTTACTTTTCCTTCTTTTCCCAAAACCTATTACCTTTTTTCCTGTCCAGCTTTTCCCAGTTGTCCAGAAAAATACATCAAAATACTATAATACAGAGGATTCTTGCTTAAAATCAGTTTTTAAAAATTTTTCTCTGAGTCTTATATCCCTGTCTTTATTATTTTATTGTTAAATCATCTTGTTTAATCTTTGCCTTTTGTGTTTGTAGTATAAAATACAATGTTTTTAAAGAAAACAAATCTAGAAAAAACATACCTCTATTAAAATGACAACAAATCTCAACACATAGCTCATAAGACTCAATGAATTTCACATGAAGCAAATCTCTCCACAATAACACAGTGTTCCTCCCTCCTCTTGAGGCCCCTGGGGTTTGTTACAATGGGCTTTGTTGTCTATTATATCAATGTAATTGCCATATTGTAGCATCTCAGATTTATTCCTGTGGAACACTTGTCGGTGAAGGCTGCCTTCATTTTCTGCTTTTTTTTTTCTACCACTCAAAATTCAACACTAAGCCCAGAACAGAACAGACATTTTCTTCTACTGATAATAGATGATATATAAAGAAGAACATCACAATCCCTGTTCTTTTTTATTTTTTATTTTATTTTTCTGACTTGAATCCTATCTTTGGAGAATAAACTCCAGTGGGAAAGTAAAAATCTGTAACAGACAAAAGGAAAAAAAAATGGAGGTTTACGTATTTCATAGGATGCACAACGTCTGCATCCCTGTTTCTGGAGAGCAGGAGCTCACCTACCTTTGGGAGATAATGGTGCTATGTCAATAATATTTTTGTTACTTCATTTGTGTGTTTGGTTCTTTCTTACCTCTGCCCTCTTTGGAATTGTTTATTCTGTGTCCACAGCAATGTGCACTAGTGCTTGTTAGTACTTGAAATTTTCTCTACAAGCCAGTTGAGCGACCACTACAGGTAAGAGTGAACCCTGTCTCCTTTGTATATGTCTATAATGCATTGCTTTTGACTATTTGCTGCCCATTCCTTGTAGGAAGAAGCTTGAGTTACTTCCTTTTCTCAGATACAGATGGAACTAATTCCTTCAGAAAAATTATAACTGAATAATTCTATCATTCCTTCTCTTTCAGGCCATCTCCCTAAAGCACCTTGAGTCCTCTCTCTTCTCCATACTTTTAACATTATTATTTTTATGAGATAGAATTCACTACCTAAAATTAACTTTTTTCAAAGTGTATGATTCAATGGTTTTATTATTATCATCCTAGCATATCCATACGGTTCATTCTGTACTTTGCTGTCTTTATATCAACTCCTTTTTCCATCATTCCTCTCTTTACCAAACATGTCATTCTGCCTTCTGAAACCCTCATTCTTTGCTATAAAACTCTCCTGAAACTTGAACATTTTCCCATATACTGTGCCTCTATCTCATTGCACTAACTGAAATCTGACTGTTTGCTAAGAGTATAATTTCTGTTACAGCTTCCTCATTATCTTGTTTCCCACCTACATTAGTGCTAGGAGATGAGGATTACATCCAATCACTCCTGAGGTAGAGGATCATTACTGTTCTACCTTCATGTTAAAAGCATCTGTTCCTTTGAGAATTGTGCCATCTGACTGTGCCTCTTCCTTCAACTACTCAATTTTAGTCACTATTATTTTACCCAGTATATTATAACTCCCTCTCATTTACCAGAGAGTGCAGTACCTAGCATGAATGAGTCCTCTTTGCTCTAAATTCAGCCATTATTCTGGTTGACTACCACATCCAAATGGACTATATAGCCAGCAGTACACAATATAATACACATTCTTGTTTCACAGTGTTAAACAAGCCCTTAGTTCTGTCCCCTAAATGTTTTGTTTTCTGAATTTCCCTTCTTTTTTACAGACTATTGCAAACTTGTATCACTCTTTTCAAGCACACAGTCAGCCACCTCTTCACTTATTCTTGGTGGATTTCTTGTTTCAGCACGTAAGAAAATAGAAATCATCACATGAAAAAGTTTTAACTTCTTAGTGCCACATTTAGAATAAGGCTTTGTGTCCTCTCCTTTCCCACCTTCCGAATGATCCAGTTTGTTATCCCAACTCTCTCATGTATTTTAAATGTCCCAGTCTGAATTGACCTATCACCAAATACTTTTCAAATAATCATGGGTATGAAAAATTTATAAACATAAATAAAAAAAACTGGAACATAAAGAACTTGCCTCAAATCCATTTATGACTTCACAAACTATCCTACTTGTTTTCTCCCCTAATGGCCGAATCTCTGTGAATGTTGTCTACTTTTACTCTACTTCTAAAATTCATAGTCTTTCCCCAAAGTATAGAAATCTCAACTTTATTTCTACCATATAATTTATTCATACCGTCAAATCAGGCATTATGCTTCGCCTTAGTTGGAATTGCTATAAGAAAAATATCATGGACTGGATGGCTTGCACAATAAACAGTTTTCAGTTTTGGAGGCAGGGAGGGAGGTTCTTAGTAAATGCCCTTTTCTGGTTTCCAGACGACTGTCTTCTCATATCCTCACATGATGGGATCACAAGAGAAGGAGAGAGAAGCTCTCTGTGCCTGTTCTTATAAGGACATTAATGTTATCATGAGGGCTCTACCCTCATGACGTAATCACTCCTCAAATATCCCGTGTCCAAATACCATCACAGTAGGTGTTAAGGCTTCAATATGTGAAATGTGGGGGAGGGGGGGCCACAGTCAGTCCACAGCATGCTTTATCCCACATTTGTATTTGTTACTAAATTCAATAAAGTGCTTAAGATGTTACAGTTTTTGTTTCTTGAATCATTGAGCAGCATCCAAATTATCGAATATCTCCCTTTACTTAAAGCAGTTTTCCATGGCATGTTTTCAGTCTGTTTTCTATAGCATGTCATTTCAAGGCTAAATTAAATATCTCTTTTTGTGGCCATGTATCAAATACTTATGGGTTTTATGCATACCAGCTAGGACTCTCTTGCAAGATATAAAAAACCCAAATCAAATGGACTGAATCACTAGAATGAATGCATTCGATCCCATAACTAAAGAGACAAGAGGTAGGGCTGTTTAGGGTGAGGCATTATAAAGTTCTCAAAGAATGCCTTCAAGCACCCTGATTATTTCTTTCTTGTGTGCCTTCCTCCTTCACACTTTTCCATCATGATGTTAGTTTCCTTTTTAGGCTTCACCTAGGGCACTCTTACTTTAGTTTCCTCATAAAATCTGTTCGAGTCATAACTGCTATGGCAGTCATATCCCTCTCATAGTCACACTTCCCCATCCAAGGGAAGAATGTCTTCATATGAAAAGAGTTCTATTTCCCAAGAAGCTTCACATACTTTCTCACATTTGTCACTGACTATGAAGGGTAATGGTAACTGTATATAAGGCACAGTGATACTTTGATGTAGTCAGAAAAGCCTATCTGGGTCTATCTGGCCCTTTGGATAGAGATAAACCCAGTAAATCATGTTGGAAAGTAAAACATTTTTCCAGAAAGCAATTATTATCAACTTTTATCTATCAAAAGGTAAAATCATATTTGGAGGTTTATAGAATGATAAATACATGTACTCTAATGGCATATTATTTTCAAAACTTTTGTTTAAATTATGAATTCAGGAAAGTGGAGGAGGGGCAAGATGGTAGAGAAGTAGGGAGCTCTGTAATTTTAACCCACCCGCATCTATCAAACTAAGAAGGACTGAAGCCACAATACTCTGATCTGCAAGAGTCAGGGAGGAAAAGACACAGAGTGACAAAAAAGACAGCCTCTTAGGTGTGTGAGTGAGTGCAAACTGGAGAAGATAAAAATGGGCCGGGATGCAGGCTCAGAGGGGAGGGAACCCCCCTCCGAGGAGAGCTGTGGAGAGCGCAGAGAGACTTGGAGAGAGGAGGGGAAGAGGAAGAGAGGCTGAAAACGCTCATAGAGCTGTCTCTAGAGAAGAGAAAACCCCCTGTCTGGGACAGAGAGGGGTCCTATCATCCCATCTGTAACTGCAGGGTGGGGGGAGAGACATCCTTCCTCTCTAGCTGGTGCATTTTCCTTGGGTTTAGCATGCAATCCGAGATGGCACCAGGAGAAACTGCTCCCCTACTCCTTCTACTGGATCCCTGGCTAAGAAGCCACTCACCTGCAGGATTATATCTCATCTCAGGCAGTATCATTAAAGTACATGGAGTAGGATTTGAAACCGAGGAGGGGCTTGGAAAATACAAGTAGGCCCGCCCACAGCAGCAGGATATTGGACCCAAAGAGTGGGTTGCAATGCTTGGTCTGAGAAGGGATTGGGGTGCTGCCATTCTTCTTCCCACAACCACCAAAGCAAGGCCTTGGGGAGCAGCCTGTGGGACCTGCTGTGGAGGCAGGACCTACCTACACCAAACCACGCCATCCGCACTGGAGATCTGCCTTCCCGCCCCCCACCCCAGAGCCCAAGGGAGACCAACATTAATGCATTGCCGTGATTAGACAATTCTTGCTATTCAGATACATTTTCCCTTATCTCATTCTTATCTCCCCCCTCTGCTGTACTGGGCAGAGTGCTACATTGGTTTGCCTAAACATTCATACTTAATCCATTCTCTTGATGCTACCTTCCTTTCTCTCTCTCTCTCTCTCTCTCTGGAATAATCAGACTATATAGCTTCTTAGGGTAACATTATCTTTGATTTTTTTCTCCTCATCTCCTACCATATTCTCCTCTTTCTCTCACTGAATTAAGCCTTTTGGTCTCTCTGCCTAGTCAACTTTCAATTTGACTTCCTCTAAACCCCTGTCACTTCTCTCTTTGTAAATGCTCTTCCAACATCACTGCCTCCACCCTACTTTTTATTTGTAGCTCGGATTTCTGGTTTTCTGCTTTTAAACTGTTCTTTTTTGTTGTTTTTTGTCCCCCTCCTTTTTTTTTCTTTCCCATTTTGGTTTATTTGTTTGATTTGTCTGTGCATTTGCATGCTTTTGTTCCCTGTGTGTTTGTCTATTTTCCTTTTCAGGGCTACCTCAAGAAACAAGTCAAAGTACACATGGTAGAGAGTCCCAAATATCACTGGGTAGGAAAATAAAATAACCAAAGCACAACAAGAGAAATCAAGAGACACCATTAAAAGAACACTTCCTGAACAGGCCCTGGACAGTCAAAGAGCCTCATTTAATAGCAATACAAACAGGTGCACAGTGCATAACAAGCTTTTAAAACTGACAAGAGACAAAAAGCTAGCCAAAATGATGAAACAGAAGAACTCTCCTCTAAAGAAATTCCAGGAAGAAATCAAAGCTATAGAATTGCTCAAAACAGAGACAAGCAACATAACATGGCAAGAATTTAGAACAATTGTCAGAAAATTAATTGCTGGGCTTGAAAAAAGCATGGAAGACATCAGAAAAAGTATTGATACAAAGACTAGGGACCTTAAAAATAGCTGTGACAAGTTAAAAAATGCTATAAATGAGGTGCATAATAAAATGGAGGCTGCCATTGCACAGATTGAAGAGGCAGAGAGGAGAATAAGTGAATTACAAGATACACTTATAGAAAAAGAGGAAGCCAAGAAAAAGAGAGAGAAATTGATCCAGGAGCATGTAAGGAGAATCCAAGACCTGAGTGATACAATTAAACAGAACAATATCCGTATCATAGGAATTCCTGAAGAAGAAAGAAAAAGGTCCTGAAGGGGTGCTTAATTAAATTATACTGAGAACTTCTGCAATCTGGGGAAGGAAATAAACATTGAAATCCAAGAGACACAGAGAACTCCTCTCAGATGTAACTTGAATTGACTTTCAGCACGACATATCATAGTGAAACTGGAAAAATATAAGAATAAAGAGAGAACTCTGAAAGTAGCTAGGGTTAAAAGGGCCCTAACATACAAAGGGAAACCTATCAGAGTGGTTGCAGACCTATCTACTGAAACTTGGGAGGCCAGAAAGGAATGGTAGGAAATCTTTAATGTGATGAAAAGGAAAAATATGCAGCCAAGAATCCATTATCCTTTAAGCCTGTCATTCAAAATAGAAGAAGAGATAAAGGTGTTCCCAAATAAACAAAAATTGAGAAAATTCATGACCACCAAACCACCCCTACAAGAAATCCTATGGAGGACTCTATGAGGGAAATGTTGCAAGGAAAACAAGGTACCAGACACACCACTATAAGCATGAACCCTACAGAGAATATAATGAATCTAAAACCATATTTTTCAATAATAACACTGAATGTAAATGGATTAAATGCTCCAATCAGACGACATAGGGTAGCAGAATGGATAAAAAAAACAAAATCCATCTATTTGCTGTCTACAAGAGACTCATTCTAGACCTGAAGACACCTTCAGATTGAAAGAGAAATAGCTATCATGCGACTGAAAGTCAAAAGAAAGCTGGAGTAGCCATACTTATATGGGATAAACTGAACTTTAAAGTAAAGGCAGTAACAAGAGATGAATAAGGACATGATCTAATAATTACAGGGTCTCTCCATCAGAAAGAGCTAACAATCATAAACATCTATGCACCATTTTCAGAAGCACCCAAATACATGAAACAACTAATCACAAACAGAACAATCTTATTGATAAGAACATGCTAATTGCAGGGGATTTTAATATTCCATTTACAGTAATGGATAAATCAACCAGAAAGAAAATCACTAAGAAACAATGGACCTGAACAACACATTGGAACAGATGGATTTGACGGATATATTTAATGTCTACATCCTGAGGCTAGGGAATTCAGATTCTTCTCGACTGCGTATGGCACATTCTCCAAAATAGATCACATACTGGGTCATAAAGCAGCCCACCATAAGTATAAACAAATTGAGATCATACCATGCACACTTTCAGATCACAATGCTATGAAACTTGAAGTCAATCACAGGAAAAACTTCCCAAAACATGGAGGTTAAAGACTACCATACTAAAGAATGATTGGGCCATTCAGGCAGTTAGAGAAGAAATTTAAAAATGTATGGAAACAAATGAAAATGAAAATACAACAATCCAAACTCTCTGAGATGCAGCAAAGGCAGTCCTAAGAGGAAAGTATATGGAAATCAAGGCCTATTTCAACAACTAGAAAAAGCACAAGTTCAAAATCTAAGAGAGCACCTAAAGGAATGAGAAGGGAGCAGCAAGAGCACCCCAAGCACAACAGAAGAAGAGAAATAATAAAGATCAGGGCAGAAATAAACAATATAGAATAAAAAAAAACAGTGGAACACATCAATGAAACCAAGAGTTGGTTTTTTTGAAAAAATAAACAAAATTGATAAACCTCTACCCAGACTTCTCAGAAAGAAAAGAGAGAACATCCAAATAGACAAAATCATGAGTGAAAATGGATCTATTACAACCAACCCCTCAGAAATACAAGCAATCATCAGGGAATACTATTAAAAATTATATGCCAACAAACTGAACAACCTAGAAGAAATGGACAAATTCCTAAATACACATGCACTACCAAAATTCAAACGAGAAGAGATAGAAAATCTGACCAGACCCATAACCAGTGAAGAAATCAAATCCGTTATCAAATATCTCCCAATAAATAAGAGCCTGGGGCCAGATGGCTTCCCTGAGGAATTCTACCAGACATTTAAAGCAAAATTAATATCCATTCTTCAGAAGGTATTCCAAAAAATACAAATAGAAGGAAAACTTCTGGATTCATTCCATGAAGCCAGCATCACTTTGACTCCAAGCCAGCAAAAAAAAGAGAACTACAGACCATTATCCTTAATGAATATGATGCAAAAATACTCAACAAGATACTAGCAAATCGAATTCAAGCGCATATAAAGAGAATTATCTGCCATGATCAAGTGGGATTTATTCCTGGGTTACAAGGCTGGTTCAATATTCACAAAGCCATCAATGTGATACATCACATTACCAAAAGAAAAGATAAAAAGTATATGATCCTGTAGATAGATGCAGAAAAAGCATTTGACAAAATACAGCATCCTTTCTTAATAAAAACCCTCCAGAAAGTCAGGATAGAAGGAACTTACTCAAACATCATAAAAGCCATTTATGAAAAGCCCACAGCTAATATCATTCTCAATGGGGAAAAACTGAGAGCTTTCCTCCTGAGATCAGGAACACGACAGGAATGTCCACTCTCACCACTGCTGTTTAACATAGTGCTGGAAGTCCTAGCATCAACAATCAGACAACAAAAGGAAATAAAAGGCATCAGAATTGGCAAAGATGAAGCCAAACTTTCACTTTTTGGAGATGACATGATACTCTACTTGGAAAACTCGACCAACACCTTCAGAAGCCTATTAGGACTGATCCATTAATTCAGCAAAGTCGCAGGGTACAAAATCAATGTACAGAAATCAGTTGCATTTTTATACACCAATAATAAAGCAACAGAAAAAGAAATCAAGAAACTGAACCCATTTACAATTGCATGAGAAACCATAAACTACCCAGGAATAAACCTAACCATGGATGTAAAAGACCTGTACACTGAAAACAATAGAAAGTTTATGAAAGAAATGGAAGAAGACACAAAGAAAAGAAATGGAAAAACGTTCCATGCTTGTGGATCCAAAGAATAAACATTGTTAAAATGTCATTATTACCCAAAGCAATCTACACATTCAATGCAATCCCAATCAAAATTGCACCTGCATTCTTTGCAAAGCTAGAACAAACTATCCTAAAATTTGTATGGAACCACAAAAGACCCCGAATAGCCAAAATAACATTGAAGAAGAAAACCAAAACAAGAGGCATCACAATCCCAGACTTTAGCATCTATTACAAAGCTGTCATCATCAAGACAGTATTGGCACAAAAACAGACACATAGTCCAACGGAATAGAATAGAGAACCCAGAACTGGACCCACATATGCATGGCCAACTAATCTTTGACAAAGCAGGAATGAGTATCCAATGGAAATAAGCCTCTTCAACAGATGGTGCTGGGAGAGCTGGACAGCAACATGCAGAAGAATGAATCTAGACCACTTTCTTACACCATACCCCAAATAAACTCAAAATGGCTGAAGGACCTGAATGTGAGACAGGAAACCATCAAAACCCTAGAGGAGAAAGCAGGAAACAGCCTCCTTGACCTCAACCGCAGCAATTTCCTATTCAACTCATCCCCAAAGGCAAGGGAATCAAGAGCAAAAATAAACTATTTGGATCTCATCAAGATAAAAAGCGTCTTCACTGCAAAGGAAACAATAATAAGAAAAAACCCTAATAGTCAACTGATGGAATGGGAAACAATAGCTGCAAATGACATATCAGATAAAGGGCAAGTATCCAAAATCTACAAGGAACTCACCAAACTCCACACCCAAAAAACAAATAATCCAGTGAAGAGATGGGCAGAAGACATGAATAGACACTTCTCCAAAGAGGACATCCAGATGGCCAACAAGCATATGAAATGATGTTCAGTGTCACTCATCATCAGGGAAATACAAATCAAAAACTGAAATACCACCTCATGCTGGTCAGAGTGGCTAAAATGAAAAAGTCAGGAGACTGTAGATGCTGGCAAAAATGTGGAGAAATGAGCACCCTCCTACACTGTTGGTGGGAATGTAAACTAGTACAGCCGTTATGGAAAACAAGTGAGGAGGTTCCTCAAAAAATTAACAATAGAAGTCCCCTTTGACCCAGCAATAGCACTGCTAAGGATTTACCCAAGGGATACAGAAATGCTGATGCATAGGAGCACATGTACCCCTGTGTTCATAGCAGCACTTTCAACAATAGCCAAATCATGGAAAGAGCCTAAATGTCCATCAACTGATGAAAGGATCAAGAAGATGTGGTGTATATATACAATGGAATACTACATGGCAATGAGAAAAAATGAAATCTGGCCATTCATGGCAGCCTGGATGGAACTCGAGGGTGTCATGCTAAGTGAAATAAGTGAGTCTGAGAAGGACGGATACCATATGTTTTCACTCATAAGTGTAACAGGAGAAACTTAACAGAAGACCATGGGGAGGGGAAGGGGGGAAAAGAGTATGGAGAGGGAGGAAGGCAAATAATGAGAGACTCTTGAATACTGAAAACAAACTGAGGGCTAAATGGGGAGGGGGAAATGGAAAGGGGGGTAATGGATATGGAGGAGGGCACTTCTGGGGAAGAGCACTGGATGTTATAGGAAAACCAACTTGACAATAAACTATAAAAATAAATTATGAATTCTGCATAGATAATACCAACTATTTCTAATTTCAATGATCATCTCTATGTAGTTTATGCCCCAGTTGTTCTTCTGAGCTCCAGAACCCAATGTCTATTCAATATCTTACCAGACATCTTTTTTAGTTCGTCTTATTGGCAGCTCAAACTCAACATATTAAAGTTTTATTTTGTTCTCTAACAATTCCTTATACTCTGAACCACTTTGGTAATTGTTGGATGACATCATCGAGAGGATGTGACCCCTGGTTGAACTACTAGTTGGACCTAGGCAATCAGAGACCCCTCACCTCCTGCTCTGTCATTGGAATGTAACTTGTACCCACCATTTCTACAGTGGGAGTTCTTCCAAAGACACAGCCTTGAGAGAGTAAGGTGTTCTTGAGACTATCTAGATGGTATATGTGACTGAACCCAGTTAAGACCTTTACATACATTTTTAAGATTCTGGCAGATGGGTACAGAGGTAAACTCATTTTGTGGCCACCCAAGATAAGCTGTGTCTGCAAGTTCTCTTGCTTGTTAAATATGCCTCCTATCAATCTGGAATAGTCTGTCTCTCTTGGGTCTTTCCCTGCTTGCTATGTACAGGGGCTAGTTCATAAACCAACAGAATTGATTCAATTTTCTAGAGAAATCACATAATTTAAATTTCAGCGACCTACAGCAACAGATATTCATTTTTCATGTTGTATGAGGGTTACAGGTTGCTTCTGAGTCTCCTCTGGAGGGCACGTCTGCCCCAGCTTGCTTATTACTCCACCTGCCATCTCAATACAGGAGTCAGAACAAGGAGCAGTTCTCATTTGAGACATATCAATTTTTGTGTCAAAAGATAAAATCAAATAGGGGAGATAAACCAGGCACTCACAGTCAAAGTTTCTGCTTAGACATGACACATGTCAAATGTGCTCCTATTCATATGACCAAAGCAATTTATAAGGCCAAGCCCTACACTAACAGAGAGGAAGGTAAAACGGAATATTTGTAAGAATAATAAAACCTATCTTAATATTCCATTTGCCAAAAACAACTGGGCTATTATCTTATTTGTTATCTACATAAAAGATAAATCACTGAGGTCTCTAATCCATCACAGCCCCATAGAAAATTCTGTGATGATGAGAATAATTTACAATATGTGTATTATAATAGTGTAGCTATTAACCACATGTAACTATTAAGACTTAAAACATGCTAGTGTGATCAGGCAATTAAATTTTTTTATTTTATGTAACTTTAATTAACTTAAATTCAAAAAGCCACATGTGGCTAGTGGCTACTGTATGTGGACAGCAAAACTCTAAACTTTATTACTGGAAAAACTCAAACTCCTGTTTCTCTTCAAACCCAACTTTATTGTCTTCTTTGTACTTACCAGTCTTATCTCAGTTAGGTGAAAGTCACTTAGTTTTGGTCAATTTTTCATATTGCCAACACCCACTTTACAGTTTAGTTTCTAAATAGCATGGGGGCATGGGTATGTTAGAATGTTAAGTCATTTTCTGTGTAGTTACCCATTAAGTTATCATCTCTCCTGTGACCTGCCATTTTGTATAGTGGTTAGACTTTGCTGTGGTTAAAACACATCAAAATTTTAGTGGTATACAGTAGCAAAACAGATTTCTCACCTAAGAATCTGTGTCTTAGCTGTTCCGTGGCTGGATCTGATTGGGCTCAACTGGAATTGGTTTCAGACTCCAAATAAAATCAAGTCTTCTCCATTCTAAGATCCAGGTTGTAAGAATGATAGGTACTTGGAAAGTGGTCTTTCTGTAACTGAAGGCAGAGCACACTGAGGCAAAGACCAACATGAATGACTTTTAAAACCTTTCCTTGGAATTGGAGAGTTCCATTCTGCCCAGATTCCATGGGTGAAATCATGTATCATCACAATTCCAAAGTCAACTGGCACAAGGTAACAGTTTGCTTACAGTGAACCAAGACAAGGCTAAAAATGGAAGAAATAAATGTAAATAAATAATAAAACTAAATATTCAGTTTAAAAGCAGAAATGCTCTTTATGTGGCAGAGGAGAAGATATTCAGTAAATATTAGATATTTTTGTTCATTTCTTACTCTTATAGGGCACAGAAATTATACTGAGTGGACTATAAATCATTACCCCATGTCCATTATGTCCCTGATCTCTGGATGACTTCCTGGAACTCTGACCAGGAACTATGATACAATATCTTATTCTTAGACCAATATAACTGGCTCCTTTTTTCAGTTAACATAGTCTCTCAAGCCCAGAAAAGTCCTTTTTTGTTTCTCTGAAACAATTTATCTAGACTCTAAAGATAAATTTTCCCATTCCCAACTTATCACTTCAAAGTTAGGTTTCAAGCATTCAACAACCAGACAAGACTTACACAGTTTTCTTCTGTGGGCTGTGTTCTGTCCCTCTTTTGAGGCAGTTGGAACTCATCACCAGCTTGAAACATGGAGAGAATGAAGAGGAATGCCAGGGGAAAGGAAAATGGAATATAATTTTTAAATCTATCTATCTATCATCTATCTATCTATCTATCTATCTATCTATCTATCTATCTATCATCTATCTACCTATTTTAATGTTTATGCATTTATTTTTAGGTGGGGAGGGAGAAGGAGAGAGAGAACCAGAGGGAGAGAGAGAGAAACAAAGAGAGAGAGAACCCCAAGCAGGCTCCATATTGTCAGCTCAGAGCCTTGACGTAGGGCTTGTATTCACGAACTGTGAGATCATGACCTGAACTGAAATTGGGTTGAATGCTTAACTGACAAAACCACCCATGTGACTCAGATGGGATATCATTTTAAAAATAGTATCAGTTCCCAAAAATAGTCTAGGAGAGCTTTAATACTTTTTTGGTATCATATTTAAACATTCAGTCTCATTTATAACTGGAAAAGACCGTAATTATACTTAACAAAACCCATTAAAGTGACTGAAGTGATAATGGTGATCAGATAATCATACATATAATCAGAATTATTTTGAGAACTGGCAATAAATGTAGAGGAGATATAATCAAGTGAATACCAGAAAGATTAGTATGCTCAAGTTCACACATATGACTAAGGGCAAAACTATGGTGTCACAGTCCTGATAAGGTATTTCATTTTCTGGGAATAGCAGAATTCCTTTTTCTATAGACATAGAGCTAAACTAAACATCATTGCTGACAAATGTTTGATATATTCCAGACTCCTAGCATTTCATGGCAGATTAAAAGTTAAGGTGTAAAGCATTCTCTGATAATCATTACCTCAAAAATCCTGATTACCTCAAAATTGAAAGCAGATAAGTTATGCAAGTGGGATTTCGTACCAAATCAAGGATTCCTATCAAACACTAATGCTTTTAAACACTAGATTTTTTTTTTGATGGAAAAGTCCTTCAAATTATTTCTTATTTGTATTATCTGCAACAGAGCTAGAAATGTATGCTTTGTATTATTCACTGTAGAGTAAAAATGTAATTTTCAAATGATTTTAAAAGGAGTTATATTCTTAATAGAGTACAACACATAAGTTAAATATTTAGGAATAAGTGCAAAACCTATGCACTAAATTTGATGTTTTCACTTTTTTCTCCTAAAACAGATTCCCTGCAATTGGATTCCATTTTTTTATTTAATCAAAATTATTAACATAGGAGTCACAGTAAGTTTATTTTTATTTTATTAGTATCTCCTCCATTCTTCAGTGTTTTCGTTTTCCATGTACTTTGCTAATTAAATTTTATCTTTCTTACTTTTCTTTGCTTATCATGAAGAAAAGAAGATGTGGTCTGGACACTGCCTACTTACACAGAAGGAATGCTGATGTGGGACAGGTAAATTGTTGTCTTTTCTCCAATGAAATGTAAGTAGGTAATCAAACTGTATGATATCAAATATTTCTGAAGCACTGAAATGTCAAATTTAAGAAAGGTAAATTAAAGGTGAATTAAGCAGCTAGGAAGTATATCTGTAGCCTGTATATATTAATTCTGTAAACATTAGAGGTTTCTGATTTAAAACTCTCCTTAAAGCAGCTTAAGAAAAGAACAGAGTTTTGTTGGGTAATAACTAATCCTAGTTGTTTTGAATCACATTGTGCCAAAGGAAAGGACCACCTGTAAACGCTCTCTGCCTCAATGAAGGCATTAGTCTTCAGATGGTGGGACCAGAACCAAACAGAAGAAATGTAGCCATATTCTAATGGGTGGGACTTACTAACCAAAATCTATCCACAAGTACTGAAACCCAAAGTTAATTACTGTGACAGTTAACTGCTTTTCCAATACTATAAGCTACCAACTAATTATTTATATTTTTCAAATTCCTCTATTAAATTGCTGGCCAGCCTACTGGGAGGATCATTAACAAATGTAAATAAATCTCTGCTTCTTCTCACCCTAGAGCACACATTTAGAGTTGTTCATGTGAGAACTGGCTTGATTGCAAATTAGTGCCTGTAATTTGGAGCATCTATCTTTGTAACTTTCATTTAGAGACCCTATGTTAAACTCCTGTGTTTTTGGTGTATCCATAGCATATAAACATATATTAATATGTCTCTCCCATTCAACAGCCAAATTGATTTCAGGTGCTCATCGGTTTTACCTGTTTTTGAGGAAGGTTGCCAAGATCATTGAGTTTCTTGTCTGGTTTTCAAGATAGGTATTCAGGAAACGACAAAACTTACATTGTAACTGTCACAAATACAACCACAGGATGAAGGTAAAATCTGCTCTACCAAATATGCACTGTGCTGGAAGAAAATTAAAAAAAAAACAGCAGAAAAAGTAAAAATACTTAATTTGTATATTTTAAGAAAATTAAAAAATGACCTACCTTGTTGCTAATCTATATTTAGGTAACTTCCCTGACTTATAATAAATTCTGATTGGTAGTCTGATGCTGATTCATTAATATTAATGACTAAAACCCAACATTTCAAAATCATGGTCTTCCTCTGGCCTTCAGTGTTTCACATAATCTCTCATTTAATAGAAATTTTCTTTTTTGGATTTATTTATTTATTTTGAGAGAGAGAGAGTACAAGCAGGGGATGGGTAGAGGGAAAGGGAAAGAGAGAGAATACCAGGCAGAGTGTGGAGCCTGACAAGGGGCTCAAACTCAAGCACTGTGAGATTATGACCCAAATCAAAACCAAGAGTCACATACTCAACTGACTGAGTAACCCAGGTGGCCCTCATTTAATGGAAACTTTAATCCTCAGTCACTCAGATAAGAAATCCCAGTGCCATATTAAATTCTTTCCGTCACACATATTGTACATTTAGACAATTTTCAGGTCTTGGCAATTTTATATTTCATTAATTTGTTTTTAAAATTCATACACTTAACACATTCATTGAATACCTACTATGGGTCAGGAGATGCTCTTGAAACGGAGATTCCTAAGAAAAGAAAATAGAGGAAAATAGATGAAAGTCTTTGCCTTTCCATTGATGATAATTTGGTAAGACAGAAAGAGACGTTTAAAAATTAGAGAAGTGTGGGGCACCTAACTGGCTAAGTCAGAAAAGCATGCAACTCTTGATCTTGGCATCATGAGTTCGAGCCCTACACTGAGTGTAGAGACTACTAAATAATAAAATGAAGAGAAATAATGAAGGAAAGAAAGAAAGGAAGCAAGAAAGGAAGAAAGAAACAAATGAGAAAAATATGCTATGAGATGATGTCCACCAGGAGAAATTGGTTCAGAGGTGGCGGGAAGTGAGATAAATTCAATTTTTTAAATATATGGCATATACATTTTATTAACATACAGTGTTATATGACTTTTAGGTATACTATATAATGATTCAACAACTGTACATTACTTAGTGTTCACCACAATATGTGCAGTCATCATCTGTCAACACTGTTTTTACAATTGTACTGACTGTATTCCTTATGCTGTACTTTTATTTTTTTCTTTTTTAAATATTTTTAATATTTCTTTTATCTTGAAGGAGAGAGAGAGAGACAAAGCAGGAGTGGAGGAGGGGCAGAGAGAGAGGGAGCACAGAATCACAAACAAGCCCCAGGTTCTGAGCTGTCAGCACAGAGTCCGATGCAGTGCTCAAACCCACAAACTGTGAGATCATGACCTGAGCTGAAGTTGGCTACTTAACCAACTGAATCACCCCGGCGCCCCTACTCTGTAGTCTAATGTCCATGACTTCTTTCTTTATTTTTTTGAACTGGAAGCTTGCACCTCTTAATTCCCCTTATCCATTTCACCCATTTCGTCCCTCACCCCGTTTCTCCTCTGGCAAACCTGTTTGTTCTCCATATTTAAAGAGTCTGTGGTACTTTTGTCCCCATTTTTTCCTTGTTTGTTTGTTTTGTTTCTTAAACTCCTTAAAGACAAGAGATAACAAGTGTTGGTGGGGCTGTGGAAGAAAATAAATCCTTGTGGACTTTTGGTATAAAGGTAAAGTGGCACAACCATTGTGGAAAACATGAAAGTTTTTCAGAAAATTAGAAATAGAAATAGCATATGATCCAGTAATTCCACTGCAGGGTATTTATCCATAAAAAACCCCAAAACACAAATATGAAAAATATATGCACCCCTATGCTTATTGCAGCATTATTTCCAATTGCCAAGACATGGAAGCAAACAAAATTTTTATCAATAAAATATCTGATTTATATTTTAACGGGTTGTTCTAGTTACTATATCACTGTAGACTGTGGGTATAAGCAAAAGAGGAAGAGAAAGCAGAATAGTAGCAGCAATAAAAGTTTAAAGATTATTGTAAGAATCCAAGAGAATATAATGGTGGGTTTGGTAAGATTGAACACTGAATAGAGTAAGAAATGGTAGGATATTTGAAGTTTTTTTAAGAAGTATGAGGAATTTCTAGTTGACTGAATTTCAGGAATGGATTAGTAAAGAAGAATAAAAGATAAATTGAGGATTTCTCAGCAACTCAACTAGAAAACTAAAGATGCCTTTTACTAAGGTAGTGGAGACTTCTCAGAAGACATTTTGGAGGGGAATTAGGAACTTAATATTAGGAATATTATTTTAGAATATTAATATATAATATTATTGTGATATACATATCTTAAATATATAAGTGAAAACATTAAGTTGATAACTGGTTTCAGTTATCTGGAATGCAGGTGGTAGAATGCAGATATATATATATATATATAGATAGATAGATAGATAGATATATGTAGATATATATATATACTGAGACTCAGCACATAGTTGATACTTAAAGCTTAAAGATTAGAAAACAGAGAGATGAAGAAAATATGAACAGAAAGATGAAGAAATAATTAAAAAAATATGTAATTGAAGAGAATTAAAGAATATATAAGTAATATATAAAGAATAAATAAAATAGGAATATTTAAATAATGTAAATAGTTAAGGAACTAGCTGAAAACTAGTAATGCAGAAGAATAATCAAGTTGGAACATTAGAGATGTAGGAAAAAAATCAATAGTGTGGTGCTCTAAAATCAAGTTGAAAAGAGTTCTAAGAAATTAGTTCTTGGGGCACCTGGGTAGCTCAGTCAGTTAAGTGTCTGACTCTTGGCTGGCTCAGGCATGATCTCACAGTTATGAGATCAAGCCCCATGTCAAGCTTTGCCTTGTGTGTGGCGCCTTCTTAAAATGATCTCTCTCCTTCTCCCTCTGTTCCTTCCCTGCTTACACATGTGTTCACTCTTTGCTCTCTCTCAAAAATAAATAAGCAAACACTTAGAAAAAAGAAAATCAAATATTTTCTCTCTCTTGTTTTCTTTCTCTCTCTCGGGCTCATGCTCGTCCTCTGTCTCAAAAAAAGGGAAAAAAATTTTATACGTTCAAGACCCTTGTTCTTGGATATGTGATTTGCAAATAATTTTTCTAAAATATAACTTAGCTCAGGTATTGCTCTCACAATTCTTCAGCCCTGCATTGGGCTCTGTGCTGAGAGCTCAGAACCTGGAGCCTGCTTCAGATTCTGTGTCTCCCTCTCTCTCTTTCTCTCAGTGCCCCTCCCCTGCTCATACTCTGTCTCTCTGTGTCTCTCAAAAATAAATAAACATTAAAAAAAAAAGAAATAGAGCTGGAGAATAAGGCCATGACCATATATGGATGATTTTGATGGTGTTTGTTAATAGGTACAGGAAGAAAGTAATTCCTTGTCAATGGCTGCTTATGCCAGGGAGTGTTTTGATGTGCAACAGTAAAGAAACCACATCTGGTAGAGAACTTGCGATTGGAGCCTACAACTAATTTAATTACAATAATTATCTTACTCCACCAGTCTTTTGCATACTCCAAATGGGCAAATTGGATAGAGATATGGAAGGAATTACCACTTCTGCATCTCTTACTTAAGGCCTGATGGTGACACTGTTCTCTGCGAACTCTCCAAGAATGTTGTATGTTTTTTGCTTACTTCTTTGGAAGGTGGAGACAGGAATAAAAGCTTACAGTTGGACTTTCTTACCATAATAAATGTACAAAGTTAGGATATTAGTTTAGGGATTGGCGATTGCTTAATATGTCTGTTACAACTGTGCATTGCAGAAACAGAAAATGACCACAGGATAGTTTCAAAGATGGATTATACCCTCGGTGACACAGATTCTTGCTGAAATCCATTAATCATCTGACCTTTGTATGTCTTTAGGCTGACTGCTGCGTCATGGTGGCATTTGTGTGTCAGGAATTAATGTCAGTTTAGAGCCAGTGTCCACTACTCTCTGAATATCCAGCTAGTTCCTGTTCTTTCATGTATACCTGTTCTGGTAAATGAGAATTTTTCCATGCCATGCCTGGTGTGCAAAGAAAAGCCACTACAGAGCCCTGAAAACTTCAATGGAAAGGATATAAAACTCTGAATCATGAACAAGAGAAAACTTAAGATCTGATAAAGGGAAATAAAAAATAAGTAAATAGTTATTTGGCTGGACATACGCATGGCCTACTTGATCTAAAACAGAGCCTTGCCAGCACAAGGTTAATTTTAAGGCAACAAGTATATTGAGAATAATTTTTGTGTAACTTTTAATATTTCACTGTCAAAACACCATGTGTCTAAATAGTATATTTTATTTATGTTATTTCATTTCAGAACCCATGCTTTTACCATTACCTAAAATGTAGAGGTATTAAAAGAATACAGAGAATCACAAGACTTTAATAGTATCATTGATAAAGGACCACCATAAATTTCCTGGAAACTAAATTGTCTAATATGGTGACATGTGTCACTCTATTGATTGCCAGAGATTTATAGGTGACAAGGCAATATGCTATTTTTTTCACCCCCACATGTCTTCTGTCTGAAGCTGCCTATATATTTGACTATATTCCCAAGAAAATGATTACTCTTTTTGCTCAGGTATGTGGCAGGAAGCATCAGTGCCTATTAGGTATGCTGTACATTATTTATTACCTGCACTCCGGTCTCAATTTCAAGTTATTTAAGATAGTCTCTTATGTCTCTATGTTATTATATAATTTTATATCTTAATATCCTGAAACTGGATATTCATAGTCTGGTGCCCTTTACAAACTGAACAAAATGAAGCCTATGCTGAACTGGCATACTCTTCATCAGCCACAATATTAGAGATATGGGTTGGAGTGCTCACCACTCTTCTGGGTCGAGATTGAAGCACGGCTGCTCAATATCAGGGTCACAGTTGTTTATCCCTCACTCACCATGTTCCCGCCGTGCTTAACATGTTAGTTTGTTTTATATTCAGTCGTTTTATTTTCCATCATGCCAAAACAACATGTCAGGTGAAGAGAAAAGTTGGAGATAAACAACGATTTTGTTATGGATGTAGAACCCCTCCCTCCCCAGTATGAACAAACAAACAAACACATCTCTTTTAACACACTGGATTAGGGATTTCATGAGAGCATTAAATCATTTTAGACTGGCAGTTCTTTTTCTACCTTAACTTGCTCCTAAATCATTCATTGTATGTGACTCTGAGTTACTGTCTAGCCACCATTCATAAGTAAAAATTAAAAAAAAGAAAAAAGTCTAGTTAAACCAAAGGAAAGTGAGATGATTCATGCAAAATTATGATATGAATAGTTTTGTTTCTGGTTTTGTCTTATCACTCAAAAATCTTAACATCATTTTGTCAAGGGTTCCCTTTTGTGTGTGTTCTTAGAATATATTTCTTTGATCTAGATGTCATCCCTTCTTAGGGAACCACAACCCATTAATTATTTTTGAGCTCCTTTAACAAACCTCTCTTGCTCTATACCTGATTGTTACTTTAAAAAGGCTTAGTTTCTGGGGCACCTGGGTGGTTCAGTCAGTTAAGCTTCCAACTTCAGCTCAGGTCATGATCTTATAGTTCCTGAGTTTAGGCCCCATCAGTTCTGTACTGACAGCTCAGAGCCTGGAGCCTGCTTTGGATTCTGTGTCTTTATTTCTCTGCCCCTACCCTGCTTGTTCTCTCTCTCTCTCTCAAAAATAAATAAATTAAAAATTTTTTTAAAGGTTTAGTTTCCATTATTTTGAAATACATTAGCAATAACAATTTCCTCAGCAAAAAGTATGTTTTCCAAACTCCCTTTACCCACAGTATGCCTTTATATCCAGGTGTGTGCTTCTTGAGAGAGTGGACTGCATTCACTGAGTCAACATTTTCATCTCCCATTTGCTCCTCAACATTTTACCATCATTATGCTCCACCCATAGCCGTGTCTACCAAGGCTATTTTGAGCACCATAGTTACCACTGACATAACTGATGAGAAGGAAAAGCATTTCTTCAGTCCTTTCCTAGTTATTGATCCTACTGCACATAGTCACTACAGAACACTCTCTCCTAAACAATGTCATTGACTTTCATGACACCATGCTCTTCTGGATTTTCCAGCTATCTCGGTGTTGGGTGACCATTATCATTTACTGACCTTTCTCATAAGTGCTATTTCTGTTCTGTACTGCACACTCTTCCTGGATGAACTCGTATACTTTCATAATTTCACCCAATATTTATTCTGCTTAGGTCTTCAAAATAGATTTTTAACCCAGTGATCCTATTGGGCTGTAGCTCAGTATATTCCATTGCCTTCCAGATTTGGATCAGGAGATTTGTCCCGGTCCAGCATTGCTTGTGACTGGGTGAGTAATTCTGCCTAACTGACATTTAGTTACCAAACTATTTGGCTCCCACATTCATCATATAATCTCACACCTCTCAGTAATGGTGGTGATAGTGTTACTTCCTTTGTTTCTTTTATCTTTTGTTTGATCTCTCGAGTTGTTCATGAACCATTGGACCCTCTTAGGACACTAACACAGTGAAGGGAGTCATTGTGCACTGAGGAACTTTCTTATCTTTCTGTTTTGGACCTTGCACTATGTGGCTTTCATGCTCAGGATCAAAATAAGGCTAATGCATTTCCAGAAATTTCTTTTAAGTTTCCAGCTAAGAAGAGGTGGGATGTATAATACAAAAAAGATACATGGCAGCTAAACATGTTCCATTTTATCATGAAAATCACAGTTTTACAGGAAGTCCTATCTAATATACTTCTATTTTAGCCAGAACTTGGTCTGTGGTCACCTGTAGCTTCAAGGGAGTCTGAGGAGATTATATACATTGATAATATGAATAAATCAGATTCACATTAGAAAAAATAAATAAACAGAAAACACAGGAGAAATATTGTATATGTAACCCTGTTTGTGGTCTACATAATATCATATTGTGTAATATTATACAGGTGGCATGAATATTAAATAAGCAGTAAGACATGTAAACTTCAAGCCCCAAGAATACTCACCCACTTGGAGGTTATTGAACTCATCAAATATTTGTATCCTCATGCTTCCTAAAATGATCTTTTGTCTTTCTGTAAAGTCTATTCATGCTTAATTGACCTATCTTACAAGATTCTTGGTGGCACTTTCTCCTTCGTAAAACTTTGTCTCTCCCAGATTTTGGTAGGGGTATTTCCTAAGAGAGGTCCTATTCTTAAGGCTTATCTTAGTACTTATTACACTATGTGGTCAATATTTGCTTCGACATGGAAGATGCCTTCTAAATGTCCCTTTTCCCTTTTGCGTGCTTAAATTGTTTATATCCTCTAAAAATTCCAAGATTTTTTTAAACAGCATTTGCCTAAGGCCTCAAACTTTTTATCAGGGAAGTGATCATAACAATATATTAATCTTTGGTGTATATGTAAGCACACATGGTTTGGCCTCAATTGCACCCATATCAGTCAGGCCTGTTCTCTTAAGTTTTAAGAGATACTATCTATCTATAATACCATAACCTAAAGAAGTAATCCTAATGGTAAAAGTATCCCTATTACATGAGTAAAAAAAAAAACAAAACAAAAAACCTTGAATGTGCCTCACTTTCTAGAGTGCATAAATCACAGTACAGGGATCGTGCATTTCAGTTATATATAGAGTTCATCTGAGGCTATAAGGGAATGAGGAAAAGGGTATGCATGTGAGAAAAGATGGGAAAATGAAAAGTTTGTGAAGAATATGCTCTTTTTAGGTCCTCTCGTCTTCCCATCTTTCACCTTATCTCTGTTGGATATTCTCATTTTTGAACCAATTCTGACTGTCTTCTGGCTTTTCCATTCAGTGGTTTTTTTCAACCGCTGGTGAATTAGTCAACATCTCCATGCCTCCGTTATATATCTGTGAAATCGAAATAATAATAGTACATGTCTGGGGCACCTGAGTGGCTCAGTCGGTTGAGTGTCCAGCTTCGGCTCAGGTCATGATTTCACAGTCAGTGAGTTCAAGCCCTGCGTTGGGCTCTGTGCTGCCAGCTCAGAGCCTGGAGCTTGCCTCAGATTCTGTGTTTCCCTCTCTCTCTACTCCTCCCCTGCTTGCATCAGTCTCTGTCTCTCAAAAATGAATAAACAAAAAAAAATCTTAAAAAAAATAATAGTACATGTCTGGTAGGCTTGTAGTGAGCATTAACTGTGTTAACCTATTAAAATGCTATGGTATTATCATGTTGGCTAACATTATTTTTATTTCTTTTTAAAGACTATGAAACAAGCAGTAGAAAAGGACACATTTGATACCAAAGTAAAGTGTATGTGTATGTGTTTTATAAAGAACTGGCAGCTATTCTCAGTGTGTTACAATGATCAGATGAATATGCCTTAAAACAAGATCACAGAGATTTGATGACATGTGCTATCTTTGATGTGAAGATAAAACTTAGCCCTAGCTAAAAATAAGAATTGAGTATACCTGACTTTTAAAGTTGTTGCCAGAAACATTTTGGTTTTGTCTTTGCTTGTTTTAATCTTTGTTTGTTTTTCTTTATGTCTACTGAGAAGTTTAACAAGGTTGCATTTATATGAAGAAAGGTTATTTTTTCATGTGGATTTGGGCATTCTATGGACCAGAATTTAAGATCTGGTTAGGCTTCTTACCTGTGTGTCCTTAGGGAAGTCATTGAACCTTTGTCAATCTTATTTGCAAAATAAGGATAATACCATCTGCTTTGCTTTTTGAGAATTGTTGTGAGTAGTAACTAAAATAACATATATAAAGCACCTAGAACAATTCATGGCATATAAGTACATAAAAAGTTTGTAAATGTAATAATTCTTACCATAATTGGGCAAGGACATAGAAAAACTATAAATAACTAGAAGATGATTTATTAATTTTAATTAATTATAATTACAACCATTATTGCTTAGGAAATTATTGCTTCATATCTTCTAGTGAATAAAATATCTCTTTAAAAATAAATATATCTGGAAAAACAAATTAAAATCAGATGAATGATTGTGAATCATAATCTCTGAGAAAGGGGACCTCATTTTATGGGAAAAATATTAATATATCAACACTGATAAACTGATGCTTTTGTTTTCTCGAAAATGATAAACATTTAACCCAAGTTTGAACAGACTGAGTCCTCAAAAGAGGTCACCCATCATTTGAACAATGCTTGAATGCTTTATCCCTTTCTCATGGAAACACTTTCCCCTATGTCTGCACTTCACTGTGCATGAGATAATCATACAAGAGGTATAGGAGAGAGCGGTTTTAGAATTTATGTTTATGGAAATGAGGGACAGGAGGCTAGATTAAGCAACGAAAGAAGTTGAGCTTATTTGCAGTCCTCAAAAGAAGCTCACACAACCCTACAGACTAATCTGGAGCATGAATTACCCTTCGGGTTTACGCAAATTGATGCAAGAGAAAAACATTTTTACTATCATGTTAATAAGTTTTGGGATGTGGGCTGCCCTGGAAAGGGATTATGACTAATGATGAGGCAGTGCTTATTGAATAAGGCAGTGCCCAAAGTGGAGTCACAACCAAGAGATACTGGCCCCCAGCAATCCCAGTAGGTGTGTAACAAGTCTTCTTTCCTTAGGGACTCTGGGTGGTGCAGCAAAGCACCTAACATGCAGAGGGGTCATGGCAGGCAATGAAAGAATCCTCCCCCTATTAGGACAATCGGCATCACCTAAACAAATGTAGTCCCAAACACAGTTATTATCCTAGTACCTTTACTACAAAAGATGAATATGGCCTTTGGCTCTACTAATGCATTTAATACTTTGCTATGTTCTTTTTAATCCCCATCAATAAATAGTGTCAATTTCATTTACATAGGAAAGAAAGAAGTTTACATATGTGGTCTCAGTACTAAGTTAATTTCCCTAGTATTTATCAAAATATGGTTTGAAAGAACCATGATAAGGTTGATATATAATAACTAAAATGCTGATGACATTAATCTTTGCCTTTCTTCAATACACTTATATGTAATTATTTTTTGAACAAAAACCCATTGTGAAATCACTACCAAAAATGTAGTATGAATCATTCCATGTATCAGCTAGATATATGAAATGCACACACACACACACACACACACACACACACACACAATTTTATCATGTCAGTTGTTATTTTTTTAATTATAAGTGTATTTACCACTGACGAATATGACTTTATTTTATTACTCATCTAAATCTGGAAGGCATAAAGGGAGTTATGGAGAAAATATAATAATCTTATTTTACATTCAGCTTTGTCTGAATAAAAATGTTAACAATGAGCATAGTGTTTGTGGACTTGGAATAACTCTACATACTTTATTGTGACTTTGTGAAAATTAGTTTTCTCTAATTTGGATAAAGATTTTATGTTATGCCAGTTTCTGAATATATTCTAATCACCCGAAGTCAATGGAAGTCAAATGGTCAAACATATATGCAAAATTTCTTTGAAGTTTTGTAATGTGTTTGTAAACTTTTTCAGGGTTTAAACTTCTTAAGAGTTGCAACCTACTATGATATATGATTATAGCTTAAAAGAAGTTTTATTACATGAGTAACAACATCAAAATGTTTAATTCTATAACATTTAAACATCAATGCAATATTGATGTTGCATTCTAAAGCATTAACTTTGATCGAGCAGCTCATATTTAATTTTTCTGTCTACTAAACTTAAGTAAAACTCAAAATCTTACAAAAGTAAGTACAATTAGTACATCATTCTTTTCTACTGTTAGACAAAAAGGAAGAAAATTACATTCTATGATGGTTATAAAGTTACATAATTGCAGTCAACCTGCATAAAATAAGAAATTAATACATATAAATAAGATATAAGTATAATCATTAGGCATTAATTTATGTCCCTTTATATCTGTAAAATGTACAGGTCCATCATTGGATTCACTTTGACCTACCACTGTTTAGGAGTAGTCTGTAATATGAGGATATTTAATGTTCTTCACAGGAAATTAAGAGGAGGGAATAAAACTGCTTCACGTAATACAATCATGGATATTTTATTTTATTTTATTTATTTTAAAGATTTTTTTTTTGAGAAGGAAAGAAACAGCATGAGGGAGGAGGGTAGAGAGAGAGGAGAGAGAATCCTGAGCAAGCTCTGCAACTGTCAGCACAGAACCCGATGCAGGGCTTAAACCCTCAAAGCCATGAAATCACGACCTGAGCCGAAACCATGAGTCAAACACTTAACCAACTGAGCCATCCACATGCTTCAATAATGGATAATTTAATTAAAACATTATTTCAAGTACACTGATGCTGAACCAAAAGTTGACAGACATCAAAAGGTCTATACAATTTACATGAAAACTCCCCCAAGCCAAACAATTCAAAACTAACTCTGTGAAACCTTCATACAAGCACAATAATAATAATAATAATAATAATAATAATAAAACACTTTTCTGTAAGGCTGAGGTACTAAACCTGATAATCACAGACAACAGAGAGAATTTTGGAGGACCGTCACTTTAGATGAAGAAGATTAAATATTTCCCCTCAGTAACCTCTCTGAAATTTGCTTATTTCCCAGTATGTATGTCAGACATAATAGCAGTATTAACATTCAAACACCCTGGGTGAATCTGTGTTACATCCAAGATCAACTATGGTCTCTTAACACTTGCTACCCATTGCTAGTTTTTAATAATGTTATACACTTCCTTAGGGTTGATAAGGTATATTATTGTTAATAAAGAACACTCCATTTTACATGAGGATTTGTAGTAGGAGCCTTATTCCTGGGTCTTGAGAGAGAAAATAGAAATAACCTACTTTTGAAAAAGAAATGTGGCTACTGAGGTTTAAATGATTGAAAGTTCAGTTATCTGCAAACAATGCACTGTAAGTGAAACTTAATATTCCATGTTATGCTAACATTAGCAATACCTCTAACTTTTCACTAGGAGAACTCACAGATATTTTCATGTCCCGTATACTAATTGCAAATATTTCTGAATATCTTTTTTTCTCACCATTATTTGAAATTATGACAATTATTAATCTGCCTATTATTTACAATCAGATGCATATACTTAACTATAGCACATTTCTAATATCCCCATTTCATTCTGTGATAATTGATTTCCTTTGTAGTGATATATATTGTTTAAAACATTTATTTTAAATATTTTGTTTTCTGAGAAATGTTTAAACCTATTACTCTGAGAAAGAGGCCATAGGCTAAACAAGACTGCCAATGAGATCCAAGGCAAAACAGGCAAACAAAACTAAGTAAAACAAAGCCTCCCAGAGAAATGCATCAGTAAATCAATGAGTCAGAAAACCTGGAAAATGCTCTGAAAATTCAGAACAGATCCTGTTTGTTTGTTGTACGTGGTGTAGATAAATCTGCATATCTGAGCGGGACAGAAGTGCTGGTTCTCTATGGGTGAAGGGAACATTAGGGACAATACAGAATGTGTAATCTTTGAAAGAAAAAGATTTGACATAATTTGACATAAAAGAGGGATTAAACTCTGAGTTCAAATAAATTTGAATAAATCTGATCCAGAAATACATATGTATGTATGTTTATATATTCCTCTGACATAATGCATGTGTGTGGAATAATTCCTAACTAATAGAAAAACATTATGTATATACATAACATACATACACATCTCATGACCCTTCAGAACTCTTTGTTCTTTGTTGAGCACTGAGATAATTAAGTATTTCTAAATAGTTTCTAAACATGGAACATTCATTTCTTCAAAGATAATGTAGGAATACATTAGAAAATTCTAGCTTAGATAAATAACATTAAAATAGAAATACTTCAGTGCTACTTCTTAACAAACAGTAAGGATATCTCAGAACAAAACAGGAGGGAGATCAATAAGTAAAAGGGAGGACAAGATTTCCAGAGGTCAATTACTAAGGCCCCTAAGAAAGGTGTGGAGATTTCAATGTCAGTGCTACAGGGTTTTAAGCTAGAGTTGGATTGGGGAAGAGCTAGAGACAAAGTAGCTTTAATATTTTATTTTGGGAAGTTGACAGGATCAAAGTTAGCTAAAAGTTACAAAGAGAATATATGTCTATGCAAGAAGATATGCCTAGAAGGAAGATTCAAAACCAGGCATAATAGCTGTATCAACTCTCAAATGCCCTGGGTGAGTCTGTGTCTGTGTTACTTCCAAGATCAACTGTGGTCTCTTAACACTTGCTGCAAATTGCTAACTTTTAATAATGTTATATGCTTCCTTAGGGTTGATAAGGTATATTTTATTAATAAAGAACACTCTACTTTACATGAGGATTTGTAGTAGGAGCCAGATTCCTGGATTTTGAGAAAGAGAGAGAGAGAGAGAGAGAGAGAGAGAGAGAGAGAGAGAGAGAGAAAGAGAGAGAGAGAGAGAGAAAGTAGAAGTAACCTACTTTTGAGATTGATTGAAAGTCCATTTATCTGCAAACAATACACTAGGAGCAAAACTTTACCTGCGTTCATTCCAACTATGCTGGGCAATAAAGTCAAGATTGTAACAACAATAAAACTAGAAAAGTTGCTATTTATTGAATCCTAATTAGGAGTCAGGCAGTGCAATGGTGAATTTACCTGTGCTTTTCATCTATTGCTAATGGAAGTCATGAAATAAGTATTATTATTTATCCTCAACTTACAAATAAAACTTCCCTGATTCTTGGAGAAGTTGTGTGATTTGCTTCAAGTCACTTAGGCAGTAAATGGCAGAGATAGGATTTAATTCCAATTTTTAAGATTTCAAACTTAGGCTTTTAACGACTTGAACAGTCTGCCTCCAAACTCAAAGCAAAAAAAAAAAGAGTGTTACTTCTTTAGGGGTCAATTGGTCATTAGGGAATGTTAAACTTTTCCCTGTTTTTCTAAAGTCTTCATTGCAGAACTATAGTTCTAAAACACATACTTAAGGTAATCAATTAAATTTTGCACCTATAAAACCATCCACAAATTTAGGTCCCTAAATTAAATTGTAGCAAGGGTTTCATTTTGCATAATAAACACCTGAGTTTATAGTAAGTTTTCATGGAAAGAGAGAGTTATTATGAGTTTTCATCCTGAGGCACAATTTCTTCATCCTTCATAGGGAGAAAAATGCATATCCACTTTAGCATACATTGTAAGAATATAAGGAGGCAAGGAATGGAACCCCATCCACTATGATTGTTCTCTTCGCAGGTATTAGTTAAAAGCCTGGCTTAATAAGACTAGCAATTTTTAATCAAATGATTTAACTGAGAAGACAATTTAATTAACTGAGCACAGATGCTTAACCTGTGCTAGGTATCCTGCTCTTTCAGGTAAGAATGATGGAACATTTTAAATTATATCATTCCATAACAGATTATCAATGATCAGTGCATTTCTTTTATGTTTCAAAAAAAAACCTTCAAGAGAGAGTGCCCAGGCAGAATCACTGATACCCCACTTTGAACCTTTAATGTATCTTGATTGTTCTTTATTTTAATTGTATTGATAAGGCCTTGACAAGAAATAGAGATCCTTTAACCTTCTTTGTTATTAAGTAAAGGAAAATGCTTAAGTAGGAATTTATTATAGACCATGAACCTATAAAGTAGAAAACTAATATTCATGACTTTATATTCATTGAAAAACCTTAACCTTTAGGAATCATTAGTTTTCAGGATAGTCCATAAAGTTAAACTGAGCAGCACAAGGGCAGATGTAGAAGATCAGAGAGGAGAGTAGATCATAAACACCATTTTCATTTAACATTTGAGGAGCAGCATTTTCCCATTTTCTATGCTCTCCACCAGTAGAAAAATATTTTGAGAGCTTAGATTCCTTAACTAATCTACCGGGGGAAGTAAGTTGCTTTTTCAAACATTATAAGATAGCAAGTTTCCCAGTGTGTGAGTGCTTAAAGTTCTGGCTATAGAAAAATCCTTCCTATTTATTCTGTCTAGGTTATTGAGGCTAATGGGAAATCAGTTATTAAGACTCCTCAGGATTTCCACCTTCGTGTGGGATGATGCAATGCTTTTGTGTTTGTGTGTGTGTGTTTCTGGGGGTTGGGGGGTTGGCCTCAAAAATGTATCAAATAAACCACCCCAAAGCTCAGAGTCTTGAAATGACCATCATTTCCATAACTGTATGGATTGGCTGGGTTGTTCTCCAGATTTGGGCTGGGCTAGGGTGATCTCAGCGGTTCCTGCTCATGTGCCTGTAGTCAGCTGGCAAACCGTCTAAGGGCTTGCTGATCTAGGTTGGCTTTAGTTCTCTTCCCCATGTTCCCCACATTCCTTCAGTAGGTGAGACTCGATCTTGAGCTAGTGACAGAATTACAAGGGTAAGAACACTGCACGCGCAGAATGACATCTTTGAAGCCTCTGCTTATGTCATGTTGGCTGACACTCATTGACCAAAGCAAGTCACATGGCTATTCACCAAGTTCTAGTGGGAGAGTACTACCAAGACACAAGGCAAAATGTAGGTATTTTGAGGACATTAATGCTGGCTATTAATGCTGATCATTGTGAATATTAAGGGAGAGTTGAAGGTAAGTGTTAAGAACATTATCCTTACTTACTCCTGTGTTCATTATAGGATCTGGAAGAGTAAGATGCTGACCTAGGCTATTCACAGATAATAAACTAGGTGTAGTATTGCTGTTGTTAATAAGTGCATCCCTTTCCAAGAACTTTCAGAAGGGAGGAAAATGGGTCTCTAGTAGTATTATTTTGTTTTAGGTGAAAATAGCCTGGCTTACTAATTAATACATGATTCCAGGAAAAAAGAAGATATCAATCCTCAGTAATATTCAGTCTTGATATGGGATTTCTGTCTGAGCTACTCCCCATCTGAACACACTCCAAGAATAACTGATAATACTTTGCCCTCCCATCTCCAGTTTCTAGCAGCTTTTTGAGCACACATTATGAGTTGATAATGAAGGTTTATTACTCTAGTTCACCCCTTAAATGCTCATTATACTCCAAAATTATGCCTTTGGCCAATTTATTCTTCCATTCTTATTGGATACCATGGCTAGTGGTATATATATTTCCAATTTCTATTAGTTACAGCACATAATTCCAAACCTATTACAGATCACTGCATTATCTATGACATGATAAAGGTGAAGAGTCCAATGTTCATCTTTTCTTCTTTGTAATCTATCTCATAATTATTTTTGGTCTGGAAGAACCCACTAAGCCTTAGAGAGTATACTGAGCACACATGAACTCCTTTTACCTGCTAATTTATTCTTTTCTTCTGATACCTGGATCTTTTTATATTTGTGTCTATTATTGATTGCTTGCTGATCTGCCATCTATCTTGAGAGAAGAGTTATTACTGTACATTATTACAAATCAGTTCCCTTTATAGTTGGAATACCAAACCTCAGCAGGATGAAGTGACTTATGCAACATGATTAAATACATAAGTGAAAGAGGAGGGAATCAAAACCTGAATTTCTCAAAACAGCAAGTATTTATTGGCTATCCACATATGGGACCAAGAAAAATTTAACAAAAAACAGTTGGGATACACATTGTTCTCTTAAAAACAAAAAAGAACATTTTTGGGGGGGCCACCTGGGTGGCTCAGTTGATTAAGCATCTAACTCTTGATTCAGCACAGGTCATGATCTCATAGTTCATGGGTTCAAGTCCTATGTCAGGATCAGCACTGACAGAGTGAAGCCTGCTTGGGATTCTCTTTTCCTTTCTCTCTCTCTTCAAAAATAAATAAACATTTTTTAAATTAAAAAAAAATTAAAATTAAAAAAAATATTTTTTGAATGCTTAAAATGATTCCAACCATAGGCTCTTCTCTGAAAGGGAGCCAAATTACACATATAAATAGCTATGTTGCAAAATAGAAAGTGATGTATGGCATAAAAAAATACTAATGCATTTTTCAAAGCCAACATTTAAATTTTGCTTCCCAGGGTAATATTTTTGGGACAAGGCAGTCAAGAGCAAAACCACATAAGCATAATAACTTTGTTCTCTTCCCCCTAATCAGCTCAGCTTTCTCTATTCTTAATGTTGTTTGATTTTGACATGGATTCATAACTTTTGCTATGATTTTGGTTACAGGACACTATTCAAGATGTCTTAAACACATGCTGCATTGTATTTATTCAAAACATATATTAGAATATGCTCACTTATCATATAAATATTAGGCTGGCAAATAGTTTTGTGTGATTCTCAGAACAGATAAAATGCTTTTTCAAGAACATGTATGAGGTTATAAATATTACCCTTCTAGCAGCTGTATTTTTTCCTCCTATCTACGAAGAGTGGCTCACTATCCTAATCATGTTTCACCACACAGCACATATCTAATGATACATGAAGAAGGTAACAAGGGCAAAAGGTGAGACGAACTGAATGAAAAGTTGTTAATGAGCACATGACAATATTCATGAGAAGTTTTGAAAAGAAAGAAAAAGGAAATTTTAAGGTTTTCTCCTCCGTATGCTGTAAAAATATGAAAAGAAGCTAGAGAAATGTTTATTTGGGGGGAATAAGTCTTACACATGCCTCTTGTTTTTCTCCTCACTTTTACTCTATTCCTTCATCCTTAATATAACTACAGGCCTGGAGTGTTAAAACTACATGCAATTCAAAGTAGGAAAAATTTTAATAGTAAATTTAAACTGTCATAATATAGTGAAGTGACAGAAATACCTGAAGTAACTACACCAGCTTAAAATATAGTGGTTTGGACGCTGCAAATGTTCTTTTTCTATAGTCAAGGATTTGACATATTCATGGTTGAAGAGAGACTGGTGTGTGATGCTGCTGGGAGAGATGGAATTCTTTATTTACATATATGAAGTCCAAAGGGAACAGCATTTTATTGGACTAAATCTGAACCAACCATCCTTAGCAGTATGAAAATTGTCAGGCAGCATTTTAATGCTATAGTCTGCTCAATGTTCTGTGGTTCTGTGGTTTTTCACATAGGATAAGCAGTGATAAAAACCAAATGGTTTTTCAGAATGACATTCTAAAACAATAGTTGTAAAAACACTTTTATAATGATAATATTGTATGAGTGTATTCTTAATTTAATTCTTAATAGTTAAGAAAGCTTTATTATAACAATTTTTAATAATAGATTTGATTTAAAATTTTACATATTTAAAAATTTTAATATATCTAATAATATTTATAAATCATTTATAAATGTTCAAGTACTATTAGGTAGCAATGACTGTGAATGATGTCAATGTTAAATGCAAAAGGGAAATAATAAATGACATATTAAACTTCCCATTAGCATAATATAAATAAAGATAAGAAAGTGAAACAGTTTGGACTGCTTAGCAGGGGAAGGTGTTTCTGATTTATCATAACAAAGGGTGACATGACCTAAATATGTTAGGGGATGCAGCCAGGTATGGTGGTCAGAAACAGGATTCCTAATCTTAATATATGGAGAGAAAAACAGGAAAAGGGCAACCTGAGACTAAAGCTTGGTCAAAACTCAAGATGAAGGGGCATGTGGGTAGCTCAGTCAGTTAAGTGAAAGACCTTTGGTTTTGGCTCAGGTCATGATCTCATGGTTCATGGGTTCAAGCCTCCTTATCAAGCTCTACACTGACAGAGCCTACCTACAGTCTCTCTCTCTCTTTCCTTCTCTTTCTGTTCCTCCCTCCTAACAGGAGTAAGCTTCCTCTCTCTCACTCTCTCAAAATAACTAAACTTAAAAAAAATTGTAGATAAAAATATTACGTGTAGCAGACTGAAACATGTGGAGTATAAAAATCAGTCTAAGAGAGTGAGGGCATTGAAAAGAAAAAGGCAAAGACATACGAACCAAAAATGATGAAAGGACATGTCATCACTAGTTCAGATGTGGTTACATGACAGTGTTCAAAAGCTTTTATTTAATGTTAGGTCAGAATAATGCTTTGTAGACTTATAATCAGAACCAGAAACTGGAGTGTTCTAACGTGATAAAACTGATGAATCAACTATCCATAGAGACATGTACCTTTACAGGGCTTATGTTTGCTAGATAGAGTTCCATTCCCTTGCTCAGTAAAATTCTGTCTTCTATAATTTTTCAGCATATTTCTTCAATTGATCGATTTAAAAACAATTAATTTAGTGAAATTCTAGTTTTGAGGCAGCATCTGGTTAGTCTTTATTCATTTACTGATTCCTTTGTTGATTCTGAGTATCTCTGAAAAATATATTGTTTATTTTAAAACTTCTTAGGCTTTATAAACTCTAATCATCTTATACATATTCATAAATGACTTTTTACTCTAAATAATATTTTAAAATATGAGTCCATATCAATACATGTATATATAATCTAATCCTTTACAGTTATATTGTATCCTTTTATTTTTTTACTCAGTCTTTTTAAGTAGGTCAACTATAAAGCAAATTGAAGAAGTACTTTATTATTCATTTGTACTCTGTCTTAACTGCAACATTTAGTGAATTTGTATTTACTTAACCAATATAGTATGATTTGTTTTTACATATAAGTATGTGCTGCTTTTCAGGTTCTGTATCAAGGTACTTGATAAACAGAAATTGTGAAATGGCAAATATGTTCTAAACCATTGAGTTTTGGGGTTGTTTTGTTATGAAGCAATAGATAAGTAATGTGAGCCATGAAAATATTAAGAGAAAACAATCCCTTAACTAACATTCTATTTGAAAGGTGACTTGACCAGATATTTCTCACTTTGCTTCATTAGTCCTCTACACACTGTTAAATCAGATTAATATTTGTTTTTATTATCTAAAGATAATGCATATTGTAGTCTTTTGTACAAAGAATCCCTGCTTCGTGAAGCTTCTCTTTCTTACTGAATAAGCTTCTCTGGGAAGTATTTGGGCAGTAGTTTTTTTGTTCCATTTTTTAAAAACTTTTTTAATGTTTTTATTTATTTTTTGGGAGAGAGAGAGAGAGAGAGAGAGAGAGAGAGAGAGAGAGAGAGAGAGAGAGAGAGAGAGAATGAGCAGGGAAGGGGAAAAGAGAGAGGGAGACATAGAATCCAAAGCAGGGTTCCGGCTCTAAGCTATAGGCACAGAACCTGAAGTGGGGATTGAAATCTTGACCTTGAGATGATGACCTTAGCCAAAGTCAGAGGCTCAACCAATTGAGTCACCCAGGTGCCCCTGGTCAGTACTTTTAATGTCAGTCTGTGTTGTTGACTTGGGATGTGATCAATTCTGTGATGCATAAAGATCCATTATTGGCAGTTTTCTTAAAATGAGATACCTTTGGTTTATCCTTCCTGAGCCCTTCCTCACCCTTCTCCTCCCACATCTGTGCTGTATGAGGAAGATTATATGGACTTCATGAGTCGATTCTCTGCTTTCTAGATACCTCTTGGGTTCAGCTAACAGTACTGTGTAGGAGATCAGAGGGTGGATAGAAAGTGAGGTCAGAACATTTATGCCTCAGTTCTTCTGTGCCACTCTGTCAACTTGACTCTTTCATAAGCTCAGTGGTAACTGGTCCTGTCAAGGTAGATTGCTTCTTAGGAATTTCTTTCTATATAAACATGGTAACCTTTCCTTTTCTAGCATCTCTAGCTGTGGTGTAGTGCACTGCCATATGGTTACTTCATATAGACATTAATAAAACATTTCTTTGTAATTAAACTTTTCTCAAATGATACTAGTTTGATACATCCATTAAAATCCAGAATTTAAGTTAAAGGAAAGCCACTTTAATGGCACAAAATTACTGATGAGAAAAAGAGGGGCAAAAAACTGCTTGCTATATGTTAGATCCAGGAACAACCTGGTTGGTATTATGTTACAGGAAACTATCAAAAGATAAAGTAATAGAAAGATGAAGCCACCAGGTTCTATATTCTACTGACAATAGTGTTTACTCTGTTTACCATTTTCCAACTTTGAAGAAGGAAGACCAGATTTTAACAGAAAGGGAAACTATATAAGGCTTGCTCACAGATACATATTTAAATACATAGTTTCTTATCATTACATACTTTCTTATCATTCTACATCTTTTCAAGGTTATTTTCAAAGTATACATGCATACTTCATCTTATTGTGCTTCACTTTATTGCTCTTTGCAGACCTTGCATTTTTTTTTTTTATAAATTGAAAGTTTATGACAACGTTGCATTGAACAAATCTATTGGTTCCATCTTTCCAATAGTATTTGCTCACCTTCTGTGTCTGTGTCACATTTTGATAATTCTCAAAATATTTCAAACTTGTTCACTATTATTATATTTGTTATGGTGACCTATGATCAGTGACTATGATTCACTGAAGGTTTAGATGATGGTTAGCATTTTTTAGCAACCAAGTATTTTTGATTAAGGTGTGCACCTTGCATTTTTAGACAATGCTACTACACATTTAATAGACAACAGTATAGTGTAAACATAATTCTGTATGCGCTAGGAAACCAAAGAAATGATTTGCCTTTATTGCTGTATTTGTTTTATTGCACAGGTCTGGAAGTGAACCTGCAATGTCTCGGAGGTATGCCTATATTAACTTGGCACTGTTATTCACTCCTGCCATTCCTTATGTGTATTATTTTATATTTTCTCAGAAGCAGATACAGAACCAAAAATTTCAGCCAATATTTGTGTGTATGTGTGTGTGTGTGTGTCTGTGTGTGTTGTTTTGTTGCTGTTGTTTTTTCAGATTTCACAATATAATGTAGCGCCTCCTGACACAGGTGACCTGTGCATAGTAAACCTTCTTTTCCTTATTTTGTTAATGCCCATTCTTTCTTTTGATTTTAGCTTATTCATTACTTGCTGGTTAGGTCAGGCTACCCTGATATCCTATGTAAAATCTACTCTTACAGTCTTTTATAAAATCATATACCACTCTTGATAAAATTTGCCAAAATTATTATTTTGTGTTTATTTAAAATATTTGAAAATGATTTGATTATATGATCAAAGTTTCAGGGTTTTTCTTCTTTAATTTTGTATCTTCATCATTTGACATAGTGAGTGATATTGATAAGAGTTTTCCAAAAAAAGGAAACAAAGTTATTTATGTCTGAAGTCATTATAAAATACCCATTTGCGATAGTCTTGCATTTTAAGTTATTACAAACACCAAATTATAATGAATACCATCTATCTGTATATTGAATAATACTGAACTAAATATCATCCTTATATTACCTTATTTGGATAAAGTTATAATTTATTTTCACTTTAACCACAGGAATGTACTGTCTAATATAAGTAGAAATTATAAATGACTATAATGTATAAGACAATATTTATAACTTCAAATATCACATGGTCTTGTGGGGACGCAATGTAATATATATTTATATATGAATAAAAAATGATATAACAATTATACATATTAGTTGAGTAGAGGATTTATACAAAAGGCACATAAGGCATTACCTAAAAGCTAATGAATATAAAGATAAGCAAATAATAAGGAAATGGCACTAAGGACTGTGGTAATATGGGAAGAAATGGAAAGAACTGAAGTTTTTGTAGGCTTTGGATCGTGGCTAAAATGAGTAGTTTGACAACAGTGGGGATATTGTACAACTGATAAATGAACAAAATATAATTTCAAGTATGACACCACCATTTTGTATCAAAACAAAAAGTAATGAAATATACAATAACTGAAAGCGAAAGTTCATTTTATTTATTTCCCAAGAGATGAACTCAATTAATATGTGAAAGTTATCACATCTTGACATTTCACTGACGGTAGCAAATGTTGAAACTTCTTTTGAATAATGCAGTTGCTTGATGATTATTGAACAGATCTTCTTATTTAGAGATACACCTATGTGCCAGATGTGTTCTCTTCTTTTCCCCTCCACCACCACCATCTCGGCAATCCTGCAAATATCAGGTCATCATGAAAGTCTTGGCCAAGCAATCTTTTAGTAAAAAATTCAAAATAGAATTGCATTATAAAACTCATATGTTTGTTAACATGTGAGTGTGAAAGTGGTGTGAAAGGTTGGTATTAGAGGTACCATAGGACAGTGAAGAATTTGCATAGCAAAGGCAGAAGTCTCAGGTTCAAATATTGGATCTGCTATTTGCTGTGTGTCCTTGGGCTATTTAATTAGTTTCTTGGAGCTCCAATATTTTTATCTATAAAATGGACTAAAAATAAGATACCTATCATAGAGTTGTGAAGATTCAAGTAGTCACTTCACGTAAAGTGGTTAGTATAGTGGTTAACCTATAGTAAACACTCAAGTAGCTAATAATAATATTGAAGAAAAATTTTCCAGAGAGACCTGGCCTTTGGAATGGTTTATTTCTCCTTCTTCCCATGTACCTTTCCAAATCACCGAGGACCAGATTTGGAGTGTCATCCAATGGGAAACCAGGAGACAAAGGACAAATAGGGAAAGTCTGAATCACAAAAGGAGATAGATTAGGGAGAAGAGGGATAAGAGGAAGGTGGTCCAGGATGAGAGAAGTTGCTCTGAAGATCTTGAAGAGGAAGACTTTTGAACCCCATTGTCAATAACAGAGCCCAGGCACTAGTAAGGAAAAGTAGCAGAGGGGAAAACAGTGGAATGGGCAGTAGAGTTGATCCCCAATCTTTACTAGATAAGGATATGGGAAAGGACTGAAATTTACAATTTGATTTGAAAGAAAAGAAAGTCTTAGAGACATTATGCATGTGGTGACTAGCTTGAAGTTAATACCATTAGGATATCAACTGTATTTGTCTTTTCCATTCATTATAGTAGTACAGTGAGTAGACATAAGAAAAGGACAGAAAGAAAGAATATTATTAAAATGATTTTTAAATTGGATAAATAATTACATAAAAATTATGTGTAATTTTATATTTCTCTCATACATGCTGCATGTGTGAAGATCTAATGTGTGCACAGTATTTCTTCCTTTTCTAAAGGAAAACTCTATTTTTCAATTATAACTCCTATAGTTTTGCACAATCAGCTGTTAATTTTCCACCTTTTTTATACATTTCTTCTGTTCTAGTTTCAAAATGTTGTTATCATTTTCAAAATCTCAGAATTAGTACAAAAAAATTAAAAAATATGCCCCAGTATTTATGTTCTCCATTTACTTACTATTATTTAATCAAATTATTGTACTTTAGTCCTCCCTTCAAATCTATTATTTAAAGCCTGATACAAAGTTGCAACTGTACCTTCATGTTTGGTGGTGATCTTAAGAGTTTTCAGAAATTTGCTATTCCACTGCGCTAGCCACTTGTGGATTCACCTCCAGAGGAGAGGCTTTGGAATTGGTCCCTAATGTCGAAAATTTCGTGATCTTAAGTTAGATCCAGCAAACTCTTAATTTTAGTGTTCTAGCGGTTTTCTTTTTGCAAGTTGGTTTTGTTTTGGAATTTTTGTTTGCTTATTTAAAACAATAAAATTGGAAGGTTTTAGAAAAGAAACTGGTCTTCTAATCAAATAGAAGCAAAAGTATTAGAGAAGTTTGAGTGAAGTGATAGGGTTTAACCCTGGTTTTGTTGTTGATTATTATATGTAAATCTGACAGTAAACATTTTAGGAAGCAAAAAAGTTTATCTCTTTCTTATTTATAATAAATAAAAATAATCAGAATAGTTTAAAATTTTAGGACTCTTCAGTCAGATTCTGGCTTACTAAAGTGAACAATTCACTTTAATTGTGGATATAAAACTTATGAAATCGTTTATCTTTGGTAGTAATTGTGGAAAAAATGAGTATGAAGTGTATGTAGTTATCTTTTTTCTCTGAAGCTTTTCTAATACTCTCTTAATAATTCAAATGTATCATCTTAGTTATGATTTAGTTGCATAAAGCTTGTGATAAATTGTTGCTAGACTTTATCTTTCATCCTAATGATTGGCTCTTATATAAAGGCCATATTTTAATAGGAACAACTATTGTGGAAAATATAATTATCATTGTTAAAACATTGAAGGCGCTTGATTATTTTCTCAATTATTTCCAGTTGTCTTTCTAAAAGAAAATGAGAGTTACAAAAGGAAATTCTTTCTAAATTCATCTTTAAAATGAATTCAAATTAGCTTTCAAGTGTTAAAGATATTATTCATTATTTTCTTATTCATTTCGTATACATTGTATTATTCATGTGGTTTTGATCTTCTGTGCAAGGAAAATAGTCTAAAAGCATGACACTTTATTCAATTCTAATGAAAGTTAAATTATAACTAAATAAAATGTATTTAATTGACAGGTGAATAAATGTTACATGAACTATTTAATCACAACTATTAATATGGAAAAATTTGGAACAAGTTTAAATAACTAGATGATTGTTCATATTATTTTTCATTCAACACATTTATTCATCATAACCATAATTGGAAGAGCTGTTCAGAAGCCTGTTTTTGGCAATTTAGCCTTTAGCTTTTAAAGATGTCTCTCAACACATTGCACTAATCCCTAGAGTTAGCTATTAAGTAAATCTCAGATCCTGTAAAAGAATTATACCCTTTATTTAATTTGCTTAGAAAAAGAAATCCACTGAAATTAAGTGTTATAGCAATCATTTTTAAAGTTAAAATGTAAATGACAATTAAACCACTTCTGTTGTATTTTAATACTACCTCTTATGACAATAATGGGCTTTCAATATTCTATTTTTAATAGCGTGGAAAAATCTTAAATTACCCTTGATAAAATCTTAGAGCATTACTGCAGGGACTGTTTAAGGGGACTTTCAAATTTTAACATGTACCAGAAAAAATAAATAAAACTAAAAAAAAATTACAGCCTTGAAAACCTCAAAAATTAACTTAGATCAGAAAGAATTGATTATGAGTTGACATTGCAGAATTCTGAAAAAGATAGATTTAATACTTCAGAATCCAAATACATCTGAAGTGTTGTGAACTTATACTATACAATTAAAACTTCTAATCTTTTACACCCAGGTATTCTCACATTGTTCAATTGTTAAACTGTGGTAAAAAGGACATCATATAACATTTAGCATCTTAACCATTTCTAAGGTCAGTAGTGTTAAATGTTTCCACAGAGTTTGTAATGAACCTCCAAAATATTTTCATTTTGTGAAACTGAAACCATAGCCATTAAAAAGTTCCCCCATCTGACCTCTCCCTCAGTGCTCCTGTGAATTTCAATGCTCTGGGTACCTCAGGTAAGGGGATCATACACATTTGCATGGTTCGGGTTGTCTGCTTTCATGTTATGTGACTCACTTACCATAATGTTTTCATGTTTCATTTATAAAACTATCCTTCCATTTTAAGGCAGAATGATATTCCATTATATGCATGTATCATATTTTTAAGTTTTCATTTAGGTTCCAGTTAGTTAACATACAGTGTAATATTAGTTTCAGGGACACGATATGGTGATTCAACACTTTCATGCAACGCCAGGTGCTCATCACAAGTGCACTCCTTAATCTCCATCACATATTTCACTCGCCTTTTCAGCCACGTCTCCCCTGGTGTTCATCAGTTTGTTCTCTGTAGTTAAGTTTCTTTTTCTTGATTTCCCTCTCTCTCTCTCTCTCTCTTACTCTTTCTCTTTTTTGTCTTCCTTTGCTCGTTTGTTTTGTTTCTTAAATTCTACATATGAGTGAATGATCTAGTGTTTTTCTTTCTTTGACTCAATTATTTCCTTTAACATAATACTCTCTACCTCCATCCATAACATTATAAATAGCAAGATTTCATTTTTATGACTAATATTCCATTTTATGTATGTATATGTGTCTGTGTGTACATATATATGTATACATATAACCATCCCTTGTTTTGTTCTGTTTTGTGTCTCTAAATACTCTTTTTTTCTCAAGTTTTTATTTAAATTCCAGTTAGTCAACATACAGTGTAATATTAGTTTCAGCTTTAGAATTTAGTGATTCAACACTTACATATAACACCTGATGTTCATCATAAGTGTCCTCCTTAATCTCCATCACCTATCTAACTCCCCTCCATACATCTCCATTCTGGTAAACCTCAGTTTGTTCTCTATAGTTAAGAGTCTCTTTCTTGGTTTGCCTCTCTCTTTTTCCCCTGTGTTCATTTGTTTTGTTTCTTAAATTCCACCTGAGTGAAATCATATTGTATTTGTCTTTCTCTGACTTATTTTGCTTAGCATACTATTTTCTAGTTCCATCTGTCTCATTATAAATGGTAAAATTTCATTCTTTTTATGGCTTAGTGATATTCCATTACACACACACACACACACACACACACACACACACACACACACCATTTGCCACATCTTCTTTATCCATTTATCAATCAATGGACATTTAAGATTTTTACATAATTTGGATATTGTCGATAATGTTGCTGTAAACATTGAGATGCATGTATCCCTTTAAATTAGTGTTTTTGTATCCTTTGGGTAAATGTCTAGTAGTATAATTGTTGGACCATAGAGCATTTTTATTTTTAACTTTTTGAGTAATCTCCATACTGTTTTACAGAGTGGCTGCACAAGTTTGCATTCCCACCAACAATACAAGGTTCCCCTTTCTCCACATCCTTGCCAAACATATGCCATATTTTGTTTGTTCATTCACCCATCAATGGATACTTGAGTTGCTTACACCTCTTGATTATCATGAAAAGTGCTTCGATTAATGTGGGGATACAAATATATCTTTAATATCTTGCTTTCAATTCTTTTGGATAATATACCCAGAAGTAGAATTGCTAGGTAAACTATTTTCATTTCTAAATTGTGAGATTGATCATTGTAACTTCTATTGTAGATATAATGAGTTTACTTGAATACTATACTTAATTCACACAAAAGAGACTATAGGACTATAGTCAGTTATAATTATTCATTAACTAAATTAGAGTTTGGGGGAATATAAGCTAGCAAATATTATTCATTTTTAAATTTGTTTCATTCATCATTATTTGTTCAAGTACTATTGCATTCCTATGTAATTCCTACATTTATGGATCTAGAATGACTAACCATAACACACCTGAACTATGGGGGGTTCGTGGGAGGAAAATTTAATAGTATAAAACAGAACGAAAATTGTGCTACCCAATATGGAGGCTGTTTTCTTTTTTCTAAAAAAAAACCAATTTATTTACTTATTTATGTAATGTTTTAATAGTCAGTATTTATTTTGAGAGAGAGAGAGAGAGAGAGAGAGAGAGAGAGAGAGAGAGAGAGAGAGAGAGAACAAGCAGGGGAGGGGCAGAGAGAGAAGGAAAACCCCAAGCAGATTTTGCACTGTCAGCACAGAGATGGACATGGAGCTCGAACTCACAAACTGTGAGAGCATGACATGAGCCGAAATCAAGAGTCAGACACTTAACCAGCTGAGCCACCTAGGAGCCCCTAAAAAATAATTTAAAATGAGATAATATTATTCTATCCAATCATTAAAATGCCATGAAGAAAGGTAACATAGCAGCAAGTATATATCAGGTAAAGAATGTTCATATTAAAGTCAAAATTCATTGCAAGTTTAAGAAATCAAGTTGTTATCCAGGAATTTGGGGAAGATTTTCCTGGATAATTAAAGTGATAAAGATTCTACTTGAATTTTCAGATTCAAAGACAAAGAAACTTTATAGTTAATAATTAGGAACTATTACCATGTGATAGAAACAAAAATAAACACCAAAAAGCAAAATCTAGCTTTGACAAAGAAAAGTATTTGAACATAGAAGCAAATAAATACAAAGTGTAGTAAAATTATTATATATCTAGAGACCAGAAAAATATTTGTTCAATTTTTACTTATGAGCCTGGTGCCTTCCTTATACTTATGACACATTGCCTCATTTATATTTTCTTTCCTATGGAAATGAATAGAATTAGCAAGTTGTGATATCTATTATTAATGAAAGCAAGATTTGCAGTGTCCCTTTTTTTCAGATAGCACTATGTAGATACTACAAAATTTGAACATGTAATCTTTGTATAATCATTTTGGGAAAGGTCCTTCTGTATAGAATTACTCTTCTTTGCTGGTTAATGTATCTTTTAAAGGTGAAAGTGAAACTGTCTCACATAAAGTGACATAGTTATGAGTATACATTAACAAAGATATCTTTTCTGCCTCAAGAGAGGCAGCAGATGAGAGAGAACACTTCTGTTCAAAGCAATCACTTATACCTAGGGAGCATAGCTGTAGGTTCAGGGAAAAGCCTCTTGTTTCAATCCATCAATCAACAGAGCATCCTTCTTGAACTATTCTCTAAAAAGGAAAATGCCCCTAGAGTGGCATGTAAAAACTGTACAATATTTGAATGTTTACTAAGGCTGCCTTCTGTAAACTATAATGGGGAATAGCAAAGGAAAAACAACAAACTTTGATCCATATTTTTTGGTGTATAGAAATTTCTGTGTCATTATTTAAATTAAGGAATCACAGTCAATTTAGGGAGAAGAGAAGGATCAGGTCTGATTTGGGATATGTTCTAAGATAATGTCATTGAAGGTAGGCAAAATTATTGATCTATCTATTAATTTATTAAATGATATATATTATGCATTTCATTTAAAACCGTGATTTTTCAATAAATCTTTTTTTGGGGGGTAGTTCCTTAAATATTTTGCTGTAAGAACTTCCTTCAGGTAGTTTCCTATAGTTCCCTGAATAAGTGAATCCTACTGGACTATTAATATTAAGAGTTTCATGGGTCAACTAGATTTCTTATATAGTGCTGCTGTCAATTATTTAATCTCTTTGGAAAGCTACTTGGCATTATTTTTTAAAACTTAACATTCCCATATTCTATAATCCAACCAGGCATATTATAAAAGGTGCATTAGGTACATTTCTGCACCACAAGAAAATTACAAAAATATTCATAATAGCAATGTTTGTGGTAACAAGAGCAGATAACAAATGACTATCAACAGAGAAACAAATAAATAAATTATAGGATATTATGAAATATATTACACCAGTGGAAAAGAATGTACTGCAGTTACAATATGATAATGTGATACCGAGTGATACCAAGTTGTCAGATGACCACAGCATGATGTTATTTATAATGTTCAAAGTTACTAATACATTTTTTTATCAAACCTAAAAATAATTAAGGATCTCATATGCAGGGATGGCAAGACTCAGTAAAGAGCACCCTAGGCAGAATGCTATCTTTCTGTTATTCCTACTTAGCAAAATTACACATTTTATATAAGTACTATGCTAATTATTTGAGATATAATGAAAAGTAATTTTCAGCCATGACCCTCAAAGAATTTGTAGTTTACTGGAAAGAAAGTATGAATGCAATATTCCTTTGAAATTATTGAAACATGTTGTTATGTAAAGATTATTTTTCCGAAATATGGTCTACCATCTGTGTTCTTTAGTAAGGTTTTGTTAAAGCCATATAGAATATCATATCCCACACTTTTATGATGGATTTAATACTGTGGTTTGGGTAAGGACAGTTTATGGCAAAAATATTAAAAGAAAATTAAATCCCCAGACATGTTTTTTAAAAATATGATTTAGTAAGCATACCAGTACTAAAATTATATTATTCAGAGTTGGGAAAGGCAGTCTCATGCACACAATCTATAGATACCCGCCACACACACATTCTACCACCTAAGAATAAAACTTGGTCCTGGATCCCTTACATAGCCACTGGGCTTTCCTCACTTTGTGAGGAAATCTCTCTCCTTGTGTTCAATTACTACTCTTGTTCTGTTAAATGTGAGCATTATATGGCATCTGGCCAACCCCATGTCACAAGATGGGGGTGTTTAGGACGGTTGCCCTGTGTCTTTGCTGGGGTTACCCGCTGGCCATGGAGGATTGATGCTCAGTACTCAAGCTGATCCTACTCTTTCTTTTGTCTGTGTAGGTAAAGCGTTGTTCCGTTCTGGGTTCGGCTGCACTGGTTTTCTTGGTGATTTTAATATGAAGATGCAATGGGCAAAAGTGTGTGGAGTCCCCCTTTGAATTGATAATATGTGCATATTACTCTGCTCAACATTCAGTAGTTTGAACCTGTCAACTAATAGTGTGCTTTGTAATTCTGGACTCCTTTGGGTGGTTGCCAGAAACTAACTTAAAAAAAAGAAGAAAAAATCAGTTACTATAATTGGAGATTTTAACATGGCTCCTATCTTAGATTTGGGGTACAGAGATGTTTCACTTGCTTTCCTCTCCTCTCTTTATGGCTTAGTTCTGCTCACTTCTGTGATAATTCATTCTTATTGGACTTTGTACCTAAGATTTTCCCTTTTCCTTATTACCCTGAGCTCCAGGTCCTTAAAAATGATGAATACAGAGAAAGAATAGGCATTTTTTTCCCCTTTAGCACCAGTAGAAATATCAGGGGAAAGTCTGACTAACCCTGGTAAAATCATATACCTAAATCTGATTCAATCAGTCTAATAGAGCACTCAGTTGTCCTTATAGCTTAAGTCTGAGCCACATGCTCACATTTAGTACTAATGGGAACATTTAAAGATGAACCAGACACATAGAAGGATAAAACTGGGTAAACATGAGTCTTAACATAAAACATACTAGACCTAGAAGAAGCATATACTTTAAGAGCATTGCTAACTTCACCATTTACTAACTACAGAACATTGGGCCTTCAGTTCATAGAATAGCATGGTTACATCAGGTGTCTCATTTACCTAAACACAGGGGAAAAATTAAATCCATGTACATACCACTTTCCTGCTAAAACTGAAGATTGGATGATATTGGAGAACTTCATGGAGGAAGTGACAGTTGGGATTCATTTTAAGAGGCTAAAGAAAAAATAAGTGGAAGGACAATATTATTCTAGCTCTCCTTTAATTTTTCATTTTTGAAAGGACTACTTCCTCATTTGCACTTTGAAAACATACCATTATATTTGCCTTTGTCTTTCTTTACTTTTCACTTTTAGTTTGAATTATAAATATTTAATGTTATATCTTCTAATCATTTTAAAGAAAGAATATAAAAGTGAAATTAAATAAGCCTGAGCATAAAGAACTGAAAATAAAAATAGAGTAAGAACATCTGGGTGGCTCAATCAGTTGAGCATCAGGCTCTTGATTTTGGCTCAGGTTATGATCTCATGGTCATAGGATCAAGACTGCATTGAGCTTCATGCTAACAGCTTGGAGCCTGCTTGGGATTCTCTCTCTCTCCCTCTCTCACTGCCCCTACCCCACTCACATGTGCTTGCACAGACACTCTCTCCCCCGTTCTACCTCTCTCAAAATAAATAAATAAATAAATAAATAAATAAATAAATAAATAAACTGAAAAAAATTAGAGTAGATGGGGCTTCGGGGTGGCTTAGTGAGTTAAGCAACCAACTCTTGGTTTCAGCTCATGTTGTGACATCATAGTTCATGGGTTCATGGCCTGAGTTGGGCTCCGGACTTGCAGGCCAGAGCCTGCTTGGGTTTCTCTCCATCCCTCTCTCTTTCTCTGTCCCTACCCCACTCTCTCTTTCTCTCAAAATAAATTTTAAAAATAGAGTATGTATTGTAACAAAAAGACTTCATTTTAATCTTAATACTATGCTAGTTTTTAAATAATATGAATATAAATAGTCCAAGGAAAAAATTAAAAGGGTCAAATAAACATAGGAAATATAAAACATCTTCCTTTATGTTGTAGAACCATTTATCAAGCTTTGTTGAGAAGTAAACAGAGAAAAATATGTCCATCTTGATATGTTCAGATATTAAGGAATTGAGAAAATGTTAATTTATTAGAATATGATTTTTAGAATATAATTTATTAGCAAAAATTAAAGGCAGTGAAGCTACATTATGGCAGAAATCTATAGATGTTTTACAAACTGTAATATCAAATGATAAAACCCACCTCTCATCAAACTATAAAAAGAAAGTTTTAAATTTTTGATGAAATAGTTGTCTTGAGGCTCACACCCCCCAAAAGTAAAATATTAAGACAGTTATAATCAATACTGTACATTTTATTTGCGAGTGACAGAAGTTTCCTAAGTAACATTAACTGGCAAGCATGACTTGTTTTAATACACTTTCTCCACTTGGCTACACCTCATCATTAGATACCTTGAGGATACAAAGACAATTGGAGAAAGTGGATTAGTTTAAACTGGGGCAGAACTGATGAACTGACTTAAGGAAGTCATCATTATAACAGAAAAGAAGTGGGACACTATGTTTTGGTTCTCTGCACTCATAAGAAAGTACTTCAGAAGATAATTGATTCTATTAGCTCATATAGGACATAAGGATGTATTCAGAGTACATTTTATTTCTTATTTATTTATTTACTTATTTATTTACTTATTTGACTTAGAGAGCACCAGCACATTTTATTTTTTCTTTTAGATAGAGAGGAGAAAGGAGAAAAAAGGGGAATCTTAAAAAAGCTCCATGCTCAGCACAGAGTGGGATCCCATGACCTTGTGATCATGCCCTGAGTGAAAATCATGAGCCAGATGCTCAACCTACTGTGCCACGAAAATGCCCTTAGAGTATGTTTTAATGTCTTTCTGAGGCACAAGTTATCTGCAAGGAATTGTTTGGTTTTTGTCACCAAGTGAAAATGCGTTTGGCCTTTTCATTTCAGCATCTCATCCTCCACTTTGGGGCATTTTCAATATTACCAATCATATGCTTCTGTAGAAATAAAGAGTATTTTTATTTGTTTGAATGTTTTAAACTTTTATATATTTTCTAAAATCTTTACTTATAAACCACTGGGAATAATCAATGCCAGATGAGGTGACGAGGGCTCCCAGGTGGCTCAGTTGTTTGTGTCCAGCTCTTGAGTTCAGCCCAGGTAATGATCTCACAGCTGTGAAATTGAATCCTGTGTCCTGCATGTTAATTAACTTCAATTTAAGTAAAAACGTAACTAAAAAAAAAAAACAAATAAAAAAACCGTGATAAATGTTAAGAATAGACCAGAACCAAAAACAATAGATCATTCTGAGATTTATATTTCCCTATATATTTTTAGACATTGATATCACTTATTCATTTTTGGTAATGTGTCCTCCATACTATCATATAATTTTATTAGCTTCTCTTCATAAAGGCAAAACTCTAAGAGCTTCTAATTTCTCTTCATCAGCTTCAGTCCCCTGCTTTGTTGCCCTTATCACTTCTGTAATATTTTTAAACTGTTTTTGCAAAGTCTAAGATTCACATATCTAAAGATTCTCCAGCTTCACTCTCCCAAAATGTAAATCACTCTAGGGTGACTTGACATGGGTTGTTCATTTTTAAGAACATTAAGTCTCTCTTCTTCAGCCTTTTTCTGGCTCTCAAGAAATAAAATATCTATTATGATATGTGATTTTATTCAGATTCCTTAAAGTCAAAGGAAATTTAACCTTGAAGAAATAAAAAGAATACTCTATAAGTCAATAACTTTTTCAATTGGCAAAATAGAATAATGACTAGAATTAGAAACTAAACAGCGTGTTCTAGTTTCTTTTTCTTCCCACCAGGAGACTCAGTTATCAAAAAAAAGTAAAGAGCTTATCAGTTGAACTATTTTTTGGTGAATGATCTGCAGTGAAGGTATACAGAGAGTGGAAATCATTATTACACTTTGCTCCTATTTCAGGTTTGATAGCCTTTATGATTTATGGCAGAAAGACTTCCTCTATTCCCTGCACTTGGCAAATAGGTCTGCAGTATGCTATCTGTTAAAGACATCACAATAATTCTTTCTTCTAGTATTCTAATCTATCTTCTCCTGATCATCTACTATTTCTAAATAATAAGTATTGTATTTTTGAGAATCAGCATCCACAATCATGTATTCCTGTCAAAACCACCTTGAGAACACACAATGATTTTCAATACAATATTAATGATCATGTTCATTAACAGACAGTTTTATTTTGGCATGAATCAGATAAATATACCCATTTGTATAAGGCTTTCACAATTATATAAGAACAACAGGAAGTAACCTTTAAAAACCTTAGTTATCACGATATTAAGAATGGAAAAGGAACTTAATGATAAACATGTTTTCTCAGTGAACAGTGCTTCCTACTTAAGATTTCACTATGTATTAAATTCCATTTTACCCCAACTTTTCAGTGTACAAATACACACTATTGGAAGTGGAGTTAGATAACTAAATTCTTTTGTATAAGGTACAATATAACAAACATAATTATAAATTTGAATCCGTTATATTATAGTAAGATTTCTTTGATTTTTGCTGTCAGTCTTAATACTTTTTAATAATTTGTGTGAAATTCTTATGTTATATACATATAAAGAAACTGTTCTTCAACCATATATTCTTTTGCTTTGTTTTATTTTTTTCTTAGTATTTTTCTGAGACTAAAAACAAAGTAAAGAAACAAAAGGCAATTAATTAAAATTTTATTATATATTATCCATGAACTCCTCAAGTTCTCTGAGTTAAACATTTAACTCAGAGAAATGTACTTAGATTTTTTAAAAGATTGCTGTGAATGTTATCAACAAAAATGAGAGGAAAGAAAAAGCTTCAAGCTGGTGTGATTACAACACACCATCAGTGAAAGTCAAGTTTCCTATCTTTGACTGCCAAAGGTGTAAATGAGCATCTGAGGCTAGCGCTAATTACAGCAATCTAAAGACAGAAATCGCTGTTCCTAAGTCTAGGAAGCAAAGTGAGATCCAACATTGATTTCCAAAGTGTATAATTTTAGAACTCCTTCCTGTGATACTCTGTGTTTGATCTTTCTAATGATGGTTCACATATAAATCACCCATGTAAAGCATTTCATTTAATACTGCTCTTAAGTCATTTACAAATACTAATTTGTAACTAATATGTGTGTAAAGATATTTTTAATTATTAATGCCCGTTGGTACATTATCTGATGATCCAAGTTAGCTGGATATTTAAAATAATTTCACTGATAGCCTTTCAAGAAAATCAAAATACCAAAAGGAGCTTATAATAAATTTGGCAATGAAATATTAAGTTTCAGATATGGATGGTAGATTTGGATTTTGAGGGTAAGGAATAGGCATTGTTGAAGTGTGTAAGCATAAGTATTTTTGTGTGTGTGTGTGTTTCTTAACAGGCAAAGGAAGCAGTATGCTATAGTATAGAGTAAAACATGAGCTCATGAAATAAAATGCCTGTATAAATTATTTATTCCTTTTGAGCCCCAAGGTTTTTTAACTGTATTTATTTTGAGAGAGGAGAGCAGTGGAAGGGCAGAGAGAAGGAGAGGAAGAAAGAGAATCACAAAAGGCTCCATGCTGTCAGCACAGAGCCAAAAGCATGGCTCTGTCTCACAAACTGTGTGATCACAACTTGAGTTGAAATCAAGAGTCAGATACTTAACCAACTGAGCCACTCAGTTGCCTGGAACCTCAAGTTTCTAAGTAGTAAATAATGATAAGGTTTTTTTTAAAATATGAGATTGTTATGAGTATGAAATAAATTATTATATGTACAATATTGAGGAAAAATGCCTCATGTGTAATAATTTTTCATTACTTTTATTATGGATCTTGAATCTTTTATAGCTCCTTCTATACTGACTCATTCTCTTTCCCTTGAAATCATGTCAACTTTTCCCATCTTACAGTCATGTTCTATTGACCTAAAGGGTGTTTCATCCTCTTTTATTTTCTTTTACAAACTTCTTAAAAAATAATTTACAGTTTTTATCACCAATTATAGTAGGTTCCATATGTTTTCACATTAAATTATGTGATTATAATTACATATAATTAACATGATTATGCATATTTATAAATATGGATATATAATATCCTTAATTTTTTGCCCTGATTCTCTTCACTGAATTGTTTGAACATCTTTACAGATCAGCAAATTTAGAGCTTGTTATTGTTTTTTATGACTCTGTAATTATAGTACCATAATTTCCAAGCACCTTAGTGAATATGCTACATTTTTTTTCTGTTTTTACTTACACTTCCCTCCCCCCATTGGAAAAGCAGTGTGCTATAGTACTTTGAGCCAGAAGTTCTATACCTACACTGCTAGAGGGCAAATATTGGCCTTGCCCCTTAATAATTGAGTTACCTTGGATAAATCACCTACTTGTGATAAGCAGAACTTGTTATTTGACACTATAATGAAAAACCTTATTACCCCATTGGATTTCCAAATCTGAGCCAGGCTTCTGAGGGTAATAGTTTAAAGAATAGATTGATCCCCAAGAGGAAGGATTCTGAAATACCAATGCAAGTGTGTACAATATATGCATTACATTTTCCATTAGAACACATTGAAAAAAGAAGAATATCCAGAATAGATCTAGGTGTATCAAGTTTGAACTGATATCAGAGAATTTAAAAAAAGGAAAGACAAAGAAAAAAACCCACCAAAACCAAAACATTAGAGTCCCCTGTGAGTACAGAGGTGACTGGAGACCAGGTGATAAATTAAATCTTAAACCAATTCTGTCTTATAGGGGTTATTGTCCTTCTTTAGGAGTATATATTTGACATGGATATTCTTAGCACCTGGTAACCCTCCCATGAATCCTTGATATAAGAGTAAAGAGACATTAGGGAAGGAGAAGCTAAGTGTATGTGTTTAATCTGTACTCACATGGCCAATATAGTAAGTCAAAACTGGTGATATATCCCAAATGCATGCTAGGTATTTGTAACAATATCAGAGACAACAGTAAGGGTGATGGGATTCCGTATTCCCTTTTAATTCACTCTTACTACTGCAAAGGCAAGATGAACCATGGTATATACTGTTGAATAACTAAAGCATATCAAGGAGCCACTCCAATCACAGTTGTTATAGAGAAGGTGGTAACTTTATTTTAGTAGATTACAGATCCTCAAGGTCCAATGTGTGAATCCTAATCTGGATCTCTTCTTTTTAATCTCCATCAGTAAAGAGGATCAAAAGCATATTCACGGTGGTTGAACTGTGGTATACACATATATATTTACTTTTTGCCAAGGACTAAGTTATATCCCCTACTTTCTGTTACAATAGAGATCAAATGAACTTTAATTGTCTTAACATTTACCAAGAACATTACACTGGCTTATGGTACTGATGACAGAAAATGGCAGGTACTCTGAAAAATCTGGAGGACATACCGGAAAGTTTAGTGGTATTTATTTTAGATAAAATTTTAGGTGCCCAAGGATTCTGAGATACTCCCTCAAAGGTAATGAATAAACACCTTTTCTAACACCAGAAAAGATAGGGTTTGTAATGTTTCTCTTAGGGTTTGTAATGCCAATTTCCACTGTATTCAGAAATACAGCTCCCAAGCTTTAAGTGGATATGCTACTTTTCTATTGCCACTGTAACAAATCACCACAAAATTAGTGGCTTAAAGATTTATCTTACAGCCCCAAATTATTGCCACTGGGTTAAAGTCAAGATATCAGCAGGGCTGGTTTGTCCTGAGCTTTCTGAGCAGAAAATCTATTTTCTTATGTTTCTCAGCTTTCCAAGACCACTTGCATTCCTTGGCTCCTGACCCTATTCCTGGCATCATTCTGACATCTTGACTCCATTGTCACAACTTCCACTACTGACTTTGATCTTCCTGCCTCTTTCTTATAAAGACTCCATGATCTTAGATAATCTTCTCATCACAGGATCCTTAACTTGAAGGATCTTCGATCTTTATTTTGATTTGTAATGTAACATAACCACAGGTTCTAGGGATTAGGATGTGGACATCTACCATAGTGTATAACTCAGAGGACTCCCATTTTGGATGAAGCTGAGACAAAGAGGAAAAGAAAGAGAGTACTGAAAATGTACAAACTTCAGTATAAGGTGCTCTGTCTTTGTGCCATATAAATAAGCATACCCTTGCCACACTGGTAAAGTTTTAGAAGCATAATAATCTGAGGCATGAGAAGTTATCTCCTGTGAAATAAAAGACAAGTTACTATACCTAGCACCCACTGTCAATAAGATTCATGGTGATTTTTGGGCCCTTCAGAATTTTGGGAGCAGCATTTACCCAATCGTAAAACTTCTCAGACTTATTCATTGAGTATCTCAGAAGTAGCCAGATTGAAGTATAGCCCTGAGTAGGAGAGATTTCTGAACAAATCCTCAACATTATAAATCAATGCCATGCTCTCTCCATCAAACTATTTTGAAAAACTATTCCTAGCATACTATGTCACCTACCGAGGTGACACTGAGGATCTGATCATGAAAAAGTGTTGATGTGACTGGAGCTCCCCTTCTTTAACTGGGTGTTATAAAGTCTACAAAACATAAGATTGCCTAGGTGGGGAAGCAATCTACCACACAATAGGAGTGGCACATTCTCAATTGAGGTCCAGATGGTTCAGATGGCGTGAATAAATCACTCGTACAGATGCCATCGATGATTGTGTCACATGTGTCTGTTGCACTGATACCCTTTAATTCAAACCTATTTTCTCCCAGGAATCCCCTATAGCTAATTAAAAGAAGAGAAAAACACAGGTTTGGTTCAAAGATGGATTCAAACAATCTGTGATGTCCTGGCTGAAAATGGAAGTGCTACCATATTTTATTTTTTTAATTGTTTAATGTTCATTTAATTTTGAGAGACAGAGACAGAGAGAGAGACAGAGACACAGAGAGACAGAGAGAGAGAACCAGTGGGGGAGAGGCAGAGAGAGAGGGAAACACAGAATCCAAACCAGGATCCAGACTCTGAGCTCTCAGCAAGGGGCTCAACACAGGCTCGAACACAGGAAATGCGAGATCATGACCTGAGTTGAAGTCAGACGCTCAACCAACTGAGCCACCCACACACCCACTTTTATATTTTAATATAAATATTAAATTTGTACCCTTGAGATATAAGCGATAAAGGATATTTGTTCTGTGGAGAAAGCTGTAAGTGTTCACTAGGGTATTTACTCTGTATGGAGATAAGAGACTTGAGTTATAGAAATACACGTGCTTCCCAAACAGTAATGAATGGACTGAATATTTGTTCAGGAACCTTAAGAAAACAGCATTAGATCACAGAAAATTAGTTGGAGGAGAGTCCTGAAGGAAAGGGGACTAAATATATAGGTTGCCATTCTAATAGGGAGACTAAGATTTGATAAGGTAGACTGGTCTTATTCGTGGTGATCTTCTGCTTCATTTTACATCTGAATAAATATCTCTACAAGTGGGCTAAAAGAACCTGTATTTTAAAATTTCTACACTAATGGATAGTAAGATAAGCATAATTGTCTGGGAATGTCTGCCTTATATAATGCAACTTGTTGAGCAGTTCCTGTTCTAATTACCCTATTCAGGATAAACTTAATTATAGATTTGATAGTTCTCTCATTTTTTAACTATGATGGTGAAAAACATTACCAGTACAAAGATGTGTTTTATAATAGAAAGTAAGTTGGGAGTAGTATCACTTAATTTGAGAAATGTACTCTATTAATATAGCAGGGCATAAATGCATTGTTTTAATAGTTTTGTTAATTATAACTTATGTAGCAAAAATGTATCCAATTACTGTGTATAATTAATTCAGTGGCTTTTTAAAATATTCACAAAGATGTGCAACCATTACCCAATCTACTTTTTGAACATTCTGATCACCTTGGACACAACTTAGACAAGATATAAACATTATATAATCATTTATGAGTTGATAGACATTTGGGTTTAATATGGATAGAACTGGAGACAATTATACTGAGTGAAATAAGTCAATCAAAGAAAGCAAATGACATACGATTTCATTTATACATGGAATTTGAGAAACTTAACAGAAGACCATAGAGGAAGGGAAGGAAAAATACATTATAAACAGAAAGAGAGGCAAACCATAAGAGACTCTTAAATACAGAAAACAAAATGAGGATTGATGGGGTGGAGAGGTTGAAGGAATTTCTTTCAATAATGTTTTGTAGTTTTAGTACACATATCATGCTTTTTCTTTTTTTAAAAAAAAAAACTTACTTCTAAGCCTATTTTTTATATTATTATAAATAGAATTGTTTTCTTAATTTTATTTTTGGATTGTTCATTGCTAATGTATCAAAATATATAGATTTTGGGGGCATTGGGTGACTCAGTTGGTTAAGCATCTAACTCTTGATTTTGGCTCAGGTCATAATTTCACAGTTCATGAATCGAACTTGATACTGGGTTCTGTGCTGACAGCACAGAGTCTGCTTGGGATTCTCTCTCTCTTCCTCTCTCTCCAGCCCTCCTCCTTGTCAAAATAAATAAATGTTTAAAAGTATATAGATAGATTTTTATATATTGATCTTGTACTCTTCCATGTTGCTGAACATGTTAATTTGTCATAATAATTTTTAGCAGATTCCTTAGAATTTTCTACATACAAGATGTCCTTTGAAATAAAATAGTTTTATTTCTTTTTTTTCCAAAACTAATACCTTTAATTTGTTTTTCTTGCCTAATTACCCCTGCTAGTGTCATCAGTATACTTCAGTGTTGAATAGAAATGATGAAAGGATGTATCTTTGTCTTATTATTTACCTTAGGAAGAAAATATTGAGTCTCACTATTAAATATAATGTAGATTCTCTTCATCAAGTTGAAGAAATTTCCTTCTATTACTAGTTCATTTAATATTTTTATTGTGAAAGGATTTTGTGTTTTATCAAATGTTTTTTTTAGAGTCTACATGATCAGGTAGTTTTTGTTTTTTATTATGTTCATATGGTATATTACATCAATTGATTTTTTTTATATCAAAGCAACCTTGCATTTCTGGAATGAATCCCATTTGATCATGGAGTATGTCATTTTTGTAACATACTGGCCTCAGTTTGCAAGAATTTTGCTAAGTATTTTTGCATCTGTATTCATAATGATTATTGTTCTATAGTTTTATTTTCTTATGCTCTCCTTTTCTGATTTTGACATCAGGGTAATACTGTTCTTATCATATGAGTTAGGAAATATCTCTCCTTCTAATTATGAAAGAGGTTAGAAAGGATTCGTTTTAATTCTTTAAATATAATTTGCCAAATATTGTGAAACCATTTGAGTCTGGCTTTTTAAGAGAAATTAATTACTAATTCTAGCTTTTTAATTGTATAGGTGTATTCAGATTACCTAGTTTTTTTAAGTTAATTTTAGTAGTTTTGATAAGTAAAGTAGCAGCCTCCTAAAAAAGTTCATGTTCTAATCCAGGGATCTAGTAAAAGAGAATTGCAGATATAATTAAGTTGAGAAGGTTGAGATGGGGAGATTTTCCTAACATTTTCCATGTGGTATATATCCAAGGTAATGACAAGGCTCTTTATTAGGAAAAGGAAACAAGAGAAGCAGATAAAGAGAAATAATGGTGGAAACAGGAATCATAGTTAGAGAAAGATTGAAAGATGTTATGTCACTATCTTTAAAGATGAAGGCTAGGTAATTGAGCCAAAGAATCTAAGCAGCTTATAGAAGCTAGAAAAGGAAAGGGATGGATTTTCCTCTAGAGCACCCAGAAGGAGCACAGCTCTACCAACACCTGGATTTTTGCCTGGTGAAATCCATTTTGTTCTTCTGACTCCAAGTTGTGGATAATAAATTTGTGTTATTTTAAGGCACTCTGTTGTGTTACCCTATTACAGAAGCAATGTGACACTAATGCGGTATTTTTTTATCTAAGATTTTTTTCACTTTGTCGAGGTTTTAATCTAATATGGTGAGATATAGTTGTTCATATTACCCTCTTATAATCCTTTTTAAAAATTTCTGTAAGTTGAATAATTTTTCTTCTTCTTGATCCTATGTTGTTTTGTTTGACTGTTCAGGTATCCTTTTTTCCTGTGTAATTCTAGCTAATGATTTGACAATTGTGTTCATTTTTTCAAAGAATCAACTTTCTTTTATGAATTTTCTCTATTATTTATCAATACTCTTTTTAATTTGCACCCATTCTAATCTTTATTATTTCATTCTGTTTATTTGCTTGAGGTTTAGCTGTTCTTCTGTTGTTAGTTTCTTAGGGTGGAATGCTATGTTATTTATTTGAGACCATTCATCTCTTAACATAGGCTTTTGGAGCTACAAATTTCCCTCTAAGAATAGCTTTAGCAGTCCCTCAGAAATTTGGCATGTTGCATTTTCACTTTATTAATTTCAAGTCATATTTTATTTCCCTTGTGTTTCTTCTTTGTCCCTGGGGTTATTGAAGATGTGATAATCTCTACATTTTTGTGAATTTCCCAGATTACATTCTGATTGATTTCCAACTTAACTATATTGCAGTAGAAAATCTGTACCTTTGCATTGGTTACATGGTCGTTCTTGGATTTAATTTCTTCTTGTTTCTCAAGATTGCTAGGTTTTGTTGTTTTTGTTTGTTTTTGTTGTTCATTTTGGGCTGTCTCTGTGTCAGTGATCAGTCTGAGTTTCAAACTTATGATCTTCTCGGTACTTTTCTCAGCCTGCACCTAATGAAAAGGCAAAAGTCAAACTGAGTCAAAACACAAGATGACATCCTACCAACACCCCCATTAAGGTATAGTATTTAGTATATAGTAAATATAGTATTTATTCTTCAGGTATTCGTGGCTACCTAAGAACAAAAGCAGGGGAGATACAAATGTTAACCAATAATGATTGCAGTCATGTGGGACATGAAACTCCACTATAGTCTGTAACTGTCTTAATGATTTCCAAGAAAAACAAAATCTTAATAATAGGTAGAAATCCAGAATCCTAAAGACTCATTGTCTAAGAGTCCTGATGTCCCTTCACCTCCACAAGAAAAAAAAAATACATATATATATATATATATATATTCACACACATACATAACAACCCCATATAATCTATCACAGTGCAGTTCTTTCTGGCCACAGGCCTTGTCTCTGTGTGATAATAAAAACACATAGAGTGTGTGCCATAAAATGGCTCAATAATTCTTTCTTGACTGTTGTACTGTAGGATTCCAAATCATACCTTTTTCTGGGCATGCATGGTGACTTTCGAATTTCTCCCAAATGTGGAGTTACTTTGAATGTCCTAGTCATTAATGTGGGAATCTCAAAAGTAGGGGGTAGGAAAGAGAGAAATGAAGGGGAAGAAAATGGGCATTGCCTCTTTAAAACCCTGGATATTGTGTCATTGGGAGGAGAGGCTTGCAACAGCCAAGGGAGGCACAACAACAATGGCTGCCAACCCCCTAGTCTATGTCTGAATTGAGAAGCAGCATCAACAATCCTCTCTCTGGCTCCCACAATGCAATATTTATGCAAGCTCTTCCAGGAACAAGGGTACAGCTACCTGCCACAGCACCAGGCTGTGGGGAATGGAGAGCTATTGCCAACCTAGGGGTTGATTGACTAAAAGTAAGCTCAATTTACCTTCTAACCTTTCCTCTGGAGTTCAGATTTGTAATAGACCTCAGAGCCAAAATCTTTATATCAGACAGAATCTGCAGTGCAGTTGTTTAGGTGGGAACAGAATCTTTGTATTTCTTGCTCCAGTATTTTCCCAGAATTTAAAAGTTTTTATCTTTTAAAAATAAACATCAGAATTTGTCAGGGAGCCTGGGTGGCTCAGTTTGTTAAGTGACTCACTGTTCAGTTTCAGTTCAGGTTATGATCTCACAGTTCATGGGTTCCAGCCCCACCTTGGGTTCTGCACTGGCAGTTTGGAACCTGCTTGGGATTTCCATTCTCTCCCTCTCTCTGCACCTCCCCTGTTTGTTTGCTCTTGTATCTCAAAATAAATAAATAAACATTTTAAAAAATTGCCTAGGAATCTACATTTATGATCTTAGTACTATCCACCCCCAGATGAAAGTTTAAAACAAATCAGGTAGACAATAAACTACTTTAATAAAAAGTTTATAGTGTATAGAAAAAAATAAAAAAAATAAAGCAAATCAGGAAAATAAGAAATTACTTCTTTGAATTGAACCTTACTGCTAATGTCACTACTGAAAAAATTTTGACCTAACAGACTTTAATTTTTTTAGAGGCCAAAAGTTGCCCACCTCTTCTTTATAATTCTCAGAACTCAAGTCCCTTTCTTCTGTTCTGTTTGCTAGCTGATTTGCTTAAAATTTGCTCCTTCTTCTTCTGACTGATATTTATCAATGTTTTTCAATTTACCTGAAAAACTGCCCTACATTATCCCAGATGTTCCTAATGGGCATTACATTCTATTACTTATGCATTGATGTAACATACTGGGTGGGTGGAATGTGATTGACTCTTGACTTAGTGACCACAGTTGGTAAAAGATTATCTCTAATCTTTGGATACTTTGAAACCATAATTATATCCACATTTTGGCACTGCTTCCACTTTTTATTGCTTTTTTTTTAAAGAAATAATTATTGCTTTGAAGTGTTCCAACAATTATCCATTTATTCCTTTAAAAAAAATTAAGAGAGGGATGCCTGGGTAGCTCAGTCGGTTAAGCGTCCGGCTTCAGCTCAGGTCATGATCTCATGGTTCGTAGGTTCGAGCCCCATGTCAGGCTCTGTGCTGACAGCTAGCTCAGAGCCTGGAGCCTGCTTCAGATTCTGTATCTCCCTCTCTCTCTGACCCTCGCCTGCTCGCACTGACTCTCAAAAATAAATTGAAACAATAAAAAAAATTAAAAAATTAAGAGAATACTATATGTGGTACACATTTTGGAGGAAACAGAAGTGAGCACTGCCTAATTTTTGCTATTGGACTGATCATTCAAATTTCTTTCTAGTTTCTGGATTATGCTTAGAGACTTGATGTCAACTAAAAGACGTGACTATCAGTGCAGTGTGTGTGTGTGTGTGTGTGTGTGTGTGTGTGTGTGTGTGTGTGTATGCACATGTGTATATACTCAAGCATGTGCTAGTTATTTAACAGTTTCTTGTTCTCCTAGAGATTCTTACTAGCTCTAAGAATGGAGAACAACATGCTTTTAGAAGAAAATAAAGGTCCCCCTCTTTAGATTTAGGGCAGTCGTGAAAGTAGAAATAATCTGCCCACTGTTATAGATTTCTAATTCAGTAAATTGGAAGTTATTTCTCCTAAAAACTTTACTAGCAAATAGGGTGCAGTAATTCCAGGTAGTGACTTTTTAATAACCTGTATTTGATTGTATATTTATAGTATAAAGTGGTACTTATAAGTTATTAAGATGATTTCCAGTTATAGTATTTTTCTTACATACAAAACATGTCAGTACAAAGGGGACAGTTATAAAGAAATTGTCTTGAAAGTAACCAAATTATAAATTATACTTCTATTTTATCCTTCACTCATCTAAGGAATTTATCAAAAGCCTACTATTTATGAACCTTTCTCCTGTGCCAAAAAAATTATATATATATATATATATATATATATATATATATATATATATATATATAGGAAAGGCAAGAATAAAGGCTATATCTTAGCTATTTAAAATTACAATGCACTAGGATTGATGAAAGAGGTACACACCCTAAGAATTCAAAGGAAGGCCAGTTAAAAATAAGTGCCATAAATATGGTTCAGACAGTAATTGTTAAAAGAATTCAAATGAGGATAAGGCCTTTAACTGTCATCAATTTATTTATCCAAATCTTTTATTTTATTCCCAGTCCTTAATTAGAATGCTTTTTTGTAACTCATCCTATTTTTCTTCACAAAGTAAATAAATAAATAAATAAATAAATAAATAACTTCTCCCCAGGACGTATTCAGGGCAGCCGATGTCAAAAATCTATGTAAATGAATTTTCTCATCTGTCAAGGGCTTCCTTCCTTTAGAGAGAATTTTTTTTTCTTGAATGTTCCCAATTTAATCAAAGGAAAGCTTTGAATTGCCATCTATAGTTACATTTCCCTTCTTGATTTTTTTCTCCACTCATGGAAACAACTCAGATTTTAATTATACAATTCATTTTATACAAACCAAATTAGCTCTTTGAGTGTATTTTCTAGATGAGAAATGAAGATATCTGATTAACCCTTGTTCTCATTAGCTTTTAAATATTTCCTTTGACTTTTTATGTTTTACAAAAAGAATAAAATATGCATTTCATGATCCCTTAATATTCTGGTTGCTCAGTAGGTATTTCATTTTATCTATATTCCATTGATTTTAATATGGAGTAATAAAGTGTTTAATTTTTAGTTTGAACTAATAAGTTTTAAAACATAGAGTTATGTTTTAAAGAGCACATTCTGAGATATCTGGCCATATTATTCTAATTTTATTTCTAAATAGGGATAAATTTTAGCACATAATTACCACTATTTAGAAATTTCCCCAGTGGATTCAACAGGTTAAGTTGTTTATCACACCAAGGTTGTGTGGTTGTGTGTGTGTGTGTGTGTTTCTATATAGCATTTAGGTTATTACTAAATAGAATAATTTCAGGTATTCTTTGTGTAATACTTCTTAGGATAAGATGACCAGATGCCACATATTGTTGTCATCACTTACTGGTTAAGATGGTTTTATTTGTGAATAACAGCAACTCTTAATTATATTTAAACTGAAGGGAAATGTATTACTTCCATAACATAAAGTCTACAGTTACGGTGGTTCCAGCAATATTTAATTAGATGATCAATGATAACAGAAAGAATCGCAGCCTCTTTCTGCCATTTTTAGTTTGATTTTACCTGTAGGCCCACACTAAGACGTCTGTAATATCTCTAGGCATTCTATCCAGATATTTCAACATATCTGCAAAGAAAATGTGATTTATAGAGATTCACCTTTAGAGGAGAAGGAACGTTCCCATAACTCCTCTGCATATTGCCCTCTGTATTTGCTGCCTGGAATTGGGTAAGATACTTAGGCTTATACTAGTCACTGGCAAACAAAACAAAGTACCATGATTGGATTAGACCAATTAGATATTACCATTGGTTATGGAAAAAAGATTTACTTTCTCAAAGTACATTTTCTTGTGGAGAAGTGTGGATATCTGTACAGTATTGAGCTTCAGTGAAAGGAGGAAGAACATGTGAATACAGAGTTACTGAAATAGACGGGTGCTATAGTAATTAACAGTCCTGTAAATTTCTTCATCAAATTTTCCTATGAGCTCTAAAATGTAGGTTGTTTACAATATAGAAACTGAGACTTGAAAGATATAATTGTCCCCAAATACTAAGGCTATCTATAAGTTTATTGGGCTGGGATTAAAAACTTTGTTCAACCCAAAGCCTGATTTCTTTCCACCAAACCAAGGGATATTGATCTAGAAAGGAATAATCTAAAAACATGTTAAAGTAGATACAATTTACCTAAGTGTTATTATGATACAAAAATCACTTATGAGCTAATCCTAGGTAAAACCCAAAAATTTGTAATGTTTTTCTTCTGCTTTTTTCAGCTCTTCTTTTCTAAAATCATTTACCAATTAAATCTTTGGACAGGGATTTTTTTTTTCTTTTATGGCAAAACAAATCAAGCAATCAAATGACCCTATATATTTTTTTGGATTCAGTTTGTATTCAGAATGTTTAAAGGAAAAACAAAAGATATAACACCTTAAGTTGTATTAGCAGAAGCATAAAAAATTGATGAAGATAAAATTTTTTATCTACTCACTGAGAATTTAAGAATGCTCCAGGGATGAGAGGATTAATATCGTGCTTTAGTCAAAATAATTAACGCTGGAAAATAATCAAGGATCAGGCTTGCTGAGTCTTTCAAATTGAAAAATACCTGCCAAGACTGATCTTTTCTACTTGGGAGTTTAAATATGTTGGATCTAATTACAAGCAAAATCAGAATACAAAGACTGAGGATGAAAGCAATTTAGAGAAGGTGTTTTCTTCTGTAAACGTCAAGCCTCAAGAAAATATAAGAAACATAATATGAAGTGAGGCCTTTACTAAGGCATTAAATCAAACACATAACCAAGGATCATATGCCAGATGGAGCAGATTGAGGTGGTAAGCTTTCATGTTTACCATTTTAAAAATAAGCAGCAGGCTGGTGTGTGTGTGTGTGTGTGTGTGTGTGTGTGTGTGTGTGTGTTAAATAAAGAGAACACTATAAGAGCCTGCTAAATGTTTACCATATAAACTACAGCTTCAGATTTTATGAATATGATTTTTTAGCTTCCTTATCTCTTTTCCTTGCCCTAGAATCTGTCACTGAAAAGCATAGAAGAGAAAGTAAAAAAAGAAGATAAAAAACAGACTAGGTCCATCTTTTTCAATTCAGGATTCTAAGCCTAGTTAAGGGTAAAGGGTGAATATTTAAAGTGAATAAGAGCTTGGAACTTGTTTTACATTATCCAAAATTCTTTCATACCTCAAAAAGAGAACCTGTTAATTCCATAAAGTGAAAATAAGTATTATTTGGTTTAGTAGAGGAGAGGAAAAATGAAATAACCATTGTTAGAGGAAAAATAAAGCTATGGCATGATATCACCTCACTGTATCCAGATCCTTCAATAAAATGCTTACAGGTACAATGTCTGGCTTTAAGAGAAAATGTTAGTTAAGTAATAAAAAGATTCATAAAGTCAAAGCAGGGTTTTATTATGAAGGCATAATTCCAGGCTGTTTGTCATGTCTGCAGGCCAATTTATCAGATAAACACTAATACCTAATAAGGTCTGATGTTAGAGACAGTTAATATTAGAAGAAATGAAGTAACAAATTTTGAATGCTGACACAACATTTTTATATGAATTTCACCACTTTTACCTTGTTACATTCTTCTCCTTCTGTTTCTACTCTTTCACATCTCCTGTCTTGTATTGCTATTTTTCCTTCTGCTTTTTTATTTTCTGGAGGAAAAAGACATAAGTTCTGTATCTGTGTTTGAAGGCAACTTAGTTACTTTAGACATGTTCAAAGACCTAGTCATCAATGCCATTTATGACTTAAATGAGACATCTTAGGAGAGAGAAAATTCAGAATTTTTCCCCCTCAGGTTAAAGTTTTATATCATCTAGTTTTATATCATGTTTTGATGGAACGTTTTTACAGTAAGATTTCAAACAAAATTCATTGCATCTACCAGATTCTTACAGGGGCTTTTTAAGTTTTCCTCTCCAAAGTAATATAAATGTAGTTACACAAATAAACTTGATACACAATCATGCACACAAATAAACTTGATAATGCCATTGTTGTAAAAAATACATTTACCAGCAGGTTTCTGCACCTAACACCAACTTCCCCATCCCACAGGCCTTTCTGTGACCTCGCCTCTTCCTGGCTCTCCAGCTTCATGAGATCCACCTGTACCCCGTGTTGATCACTGAGCCTCAGCTACACTGGGTGCCTCTAGGTTCCATCAA
>PISW01001869.1:0-101096 GCA_004023785.1 Mungos mungo
TAGCTGTGAAATTAGGTGATTAACTAGTTGGTACTTAACCTTTTAATTTCTGTATAAGTCTAATTACATGAAATAGAAGTGGGGGTTTTGATTTTTTACTTTGCTTTTCTGTTTGGAGTGTCATTGTAACTACTGTATTGTAAATGACGGAAAATAATTGCATATGTTAAAAAAATAAATTGTGTTATATTAAAAAAAACTAAACTAAAAAAAAAGAGAAAGAGAAACAGACAGAACATGGGTGGGGGTGGGGGGCAGAAAGAGAGGGAAACACAGAATCTGAAACAGGCTCTAGGCTCTGAGCTGTCAGCACAGAGCACAATGCGGGGCTTGAACTCACAAACCATGAGATCATGGCCTGAGCTGAAGTCGGACGCTTAACCCACGAGCCACCCAGGCACTTCGATATACTACCATTTAAATTAATGGAATGAGAGGGCACCTGGGCAGTGCAGTTATTTAAGCATCTGACTTTGGTTTAGGTCATGATCTCGCAGTTTGTGGGTTTGTGCCCTGTGTCAGGCTCTGAGCCTGCTTAAGATTCTGTGTCTCCCTCTCTCTCTCTGTTCCTTCTCTACTTGCTCTCTCTCTTCCCTCCCTCTCTCTTTCTCTCTTTCTCTCAAAAATAAACATTTAAAAAGTGTTTTAATGGAATGAGGTAGATCTATGTGCATTGACATAAAACAAGGGATTATCAAATGACAAAAATGAGGTGCTGTAATAATAGCATGCATATTTTAATCTTATTTATGTATTTCAAAAGTACACTCATGTTATATACTTTTACATACATATTATACTTCTGATCTGGAAGAACTCATAGGAAAATATTACCTATGGCTTTCTCCTTTTATACATGAGGTGGGGAGTTGTAAAATTTTTTCTCTTAATTTACAACTTTCCATACTTTAGAAAGTGTTTTACTATGAGCATTATAAAAGTATAAGTCATCAGCTTTGGGGCACTTGGGTGGTTCAGTTGATTGAGTGTCTGACTCTTAATTTTGGCTCAGGTCATGACCCCAGGGTCGTGGGATTGAGCCCTACATCAGGCTTTGCACTTTGTGTTCAAAATGGAAAACTTTGTCTACCTGATATTATGTACTCACACTTTGTTGGAGTTTCATTTCAAATGTTTTCTCAAGTTTTCTTTTCAACTAATTATGGATCCCATGCTGGGTGAGGATCCTTCAGATTCCTGGGCACCAGTGGTAATGGCTGGCATTCCTCTTCATACTCATTAAAATTTTTTTTTTGTTTATTCATATTTTAGAGAGAGAGAGAGAGAGAGCATGAACAATAGAGCATGAGCAGGGGAGGAGCAGAGAGAAAGGGAAACACAGAATACAAAGCAGCTCCAGCTCCGAGCTGTCAGCACAGAGCCTGACACGGGGCTCAAATCCAGGAACAGTGAGATCATGACCTGAGCTGAAGTCAGATGTCCCACTGAGCCACCCAGCACCCCTCTTCCTGCTCATTTGAAAATGTTTGAAAGCCATTTGTAATCACCCACTTTTGGCTTGTGTATCCCAGACCCGAAAAGTGCTTCTTTAGGCACCATTTTCTATTTTTAAAATTTATTATTATTTTATTTCAAGGAGAGAGAGCACAAGTGGGAGAGAGAGAGGAAAAGAGAGAGAAACTTAAGCAGGGTCCACGCTCCGTGCAGAGCATGATGTGGGGCTCAATCTCGTGACCCTAGGATCATAACCTGAGCTGAAATCAAGAATCAGATGTTCAACGGACTGAGCCACCCAGGCACCCTGCCCCATTTCCTCTTTAAAAACCTACTACGAGAGGGGCGCCTGGGTGGCTTAGTTGATTGAGCGTCCAACTTCGGCCCAGGTCATGATCTCATAGTTCATGGGTTCAAGCCCCACGTTGGCCTCTGTGCTGACAGCTCAGAGCCTGGAGCCTGCTTCCAGTTCTGTGTGTCCCTCTCTGTCTGACCCTCCCCTGCTCATGATCTATCTCTGTCTCTCAAAAATAAATAAATGTAAAAAAGTTAAGAAAAAAAATAAAAACCTACTATGAGATAGTTGCTCTCAGTATTATCATTCTTAATTTAAAGATTAGTTGGCAATTATAATCAGAATTTGTTGCATGGAGTTGCAAGACTATCAGACATAACAATTTCTAGTTTGAGTGTAGATGTAGCAGTGATTGACAAGAACTAAATGTATTTATTTATTTTACTATTAAAAAATATTTTTCCTTTTACAGTTTATTGTTAAGTTGTTTTCCTTATAACACCCAGTGCTCATCCCAACAAGTGCCCCCCTTCATGCCCATCACCCCCTTTCCCCTCTCCCCCACCCCCATAAACCCTCAGTTTGTTCTCTGTATTCAAGAGTCTCTTGTGGTTTGCCTCCCTCCCTCTCCCCAACTATTTTTCCCCCTTCCCTTCCCATATGGTCCTCTCTTAAGTTTCTCCTGTTTCACATATGAGTGAAAACCTATGGTATCTGTCCTTCTCCACGTGACTTATTTTGCTTAGCATGACACCCTCGAGGTCCATTCACATTGCTACGAATGGCCAGACTTCATTCTTTCTCATCATCTCTTTCTACTTGTGATGACTACTTCACCATAGGATGCTGCTATACTTAATCTTCTTGCTCTCTAGTTTCTCCTAATAATTATTTTTAGTTTATATGTAAGATGTATAATAAATAATATGCACATAATTTGCAAGTAGGTGGCTCATAAAATCACAGATGGCCAATAAAGTTGTTAAAACCATTTCCCCTTTACAAGTTCTACACGCTTGCTTGAGCAGCTGCATGTCGGAGCCTAAGCCTCATCCCAACGTCAGTGTGCAAGGCCATGTCTCTGGGCTCGTGGTGGGAAGGCCGTGAACTTTGGAAGCCAGCACAATGTGGGTTTAAGGGTAGGCTCAGCTCCTTGGCAACTGTGCGACTTGTCTTGCCCTGACTCAGCTTCCTGAACGTGACGATGGGGGTGACATTGTCTACATATGCCATTTGCTGTCATCAGTGAAGAGATGGCGTGTATGAAGTCTAGAGCGTGTAATAATGTTCACTCACGGAGCAGTCCCTGCCTTGGGTGAAGGAAGACACGTTTTCGGCCTTGACATACTCCTTGGCGTCTTGGTTGTGCTCCCTTCCTCATAGACATGGTGTGTGTATAAATCTTAGCAATCCCTTTGAAGAGCGCTCAGTCAGCCCCTCGCTCATCATACATGGGCCACATGGGCCTTTTTCTGTCCCTGGGCTCTGACCTGGGATTTCCGCCTCACAGCTTACCCCCTGCTGCCCCTCTGTCAGAGGTGCCCTTCCTCCCGGTCACTCACGTCCTGGCTCAGGAGACCTTCACTGACTCAGACCCCTCACCTCGCCAGTTTTATTTTCTTCCTGACATTGTATTATCTGAAATGATTATTTCTTTCTTTTAAAGTTTCAAAATATTTATTTATTTTTGAGAGATGGAGAGAGAGACAGAGTGCAAGCAAGGGAGGGGCAGAGAGAGAGGGAGACACAGAATCTGAATCAGCTCCAGGCTCTGAGCTGTCCGCACAGAGCCCGACACAGGGCTCAAACTCACAAACTATCAGATCATGACCTGAGCTGAAGTTGGATGCTTAACTGACTGAGCCGCCCAGGCACCCCTGAAATGATTATTTCTTGATTTAATTTTTGTGTGAGTTGCCTTCCTCCCCTGCCTGCGTGGAAGGGTAGGCCTACAAGGAGGTGGATTGTGTCTGGGTCAGTCCCTCTTAGGATCTAGAACAGGGCCTGCCCTTGGTTCATATGCAACAAGAATTTAACAAGACTATTTATAACTAATGTAGTGGCATCGAAGGGGGCACACTTCCTGGAGAGAAACTGGAGCAATGCGTATTAAAAACGGTAAACACTTGCATCTCATTGATCTTGCAATTTCTCTTCCTCAGAATTTAGTCCGAGGACACGTGGAGTGTGTCCCTGAAAAGTTGGCTGGAGGTGTGTGTGCGATCAGTCCTGCAGGCTGCTCTGGTGACTTCTTGATGGCCGGCCTGTGTCTTGCCATTCTCTCTTCTCGTACTCAACCCAAGAATGTTTTCTTCCCCTTTAATAAATATTCCTATCAAAATGATGCTGGTTAAAAAGTTGAAGTCTGTTACACTGGAAGCCATTGGTTTGCCGTCCCGTCTCTCCTGGGCCCTTCTAGAAGCAGTCGTACAAACTCTGGCTCTGTCTGTGCTTGCCCTGGCACGACTGGTGTATTGGACTTCTTTTTCCTACCTTGCTTTTTTTTCCAACTTGATTGTATTTCTGCTTTCTCTTCCCTTTCTTTGTGCGATGCATTTTTCTGTTCTTCTCTGCTGCTTTAGGAGTTAGGTTTTCTATTTCTTAAATGTTTATATGTCACCTCAGAATTCTGCCACGTGCATATAAACTAGCAATGTCTACACTTAAAGAATAGCCTAACCTCCTTCCCAAAACACAGCCCAGTCTGCTTGTTTTTTTAAAGCGCATTCTCATCTTTAATTAACCTCTTGCTGAAAGCATTCTAGTTGCCTGGAGAACCAAGACCAGGATCCTTGAGTTGGTGTCCAAGGTTTGAAATCACTTTCTCCCCGCACGGGATTTCAGCCCATCTTAAATCATGCTCTGGCTTGATTTCAGTGCTCTTCGTGTTTCTTATGGTGTCTCAGGGATTTGCACATATCCTGATCTTTCTGTGTGAAGAGCCTTCTCCCTCGCGCCCTCTCAGCCCCTGACCCTCTCCTCCAACTCCCAAATAGATAAAATTACCCTTGCAAATAGTCTCATAACATCATACATCCTTTGTAGCACTTATCAGAAAGGTCATTTCACTTCCAATTCAATGATCTTTTGATCGAGTCTGCCTCCCCCACATAAACACCGTAACGATCATGATAGTATCTGACTTCGCTTACCAGCTTCTTCCCCAGTCTCTGTTGAGTGAACAAATGCATGAAGGAATGAGAGATGAGTCATAGCAGTAAGAAATCTTGGATGGTCTATCTCAGCCTGTTTTGTGAGGCTATTTAGAAGATCCAAGTTGAGCCCGTTGACTTGATCATGGCAAGATGTTTAACTAAACTAAATCTTAGACATGTCTGAGAAGCAGGCAAGACCAAGTGATGATCCGTGTGGCTTCCAGTGTAAAGATGTTTTATTTGTGTCTAAGGATTTTAATGTAGTGTCACATCTTCATAACTCAATGGGATTCTCTCTTGGTTCATTATAATGCACTGCCATCAAGACTGACTCATGTCAACTGTAAATAATTGCAGTTGTTGTAAAGGATGTGTTTGGGTGTGAGGATGCTGGGGTCCTCAGGTACCTGAGCAGGTGGCAAGAAAGAAAAGGAATGGTTGTCCAGGTGGGACCTTCCAGAACTGCAAGGCAGCCGAGGCTCCCAGACAACTGTGGAGGCCATGTTGTCTCCTTGATCCAACATATGCAATTCAGGGATTTTCACACTGGTTCCCACCATTGACTTCAGGTGGGATCTGGGCATAGTTGCTTTTATCTGTGTCCCGCACTTCACCAACCACTGTGCGGGATGCTCGTTCTTTCTCTTTATTGCCTTGGTGCTCTTTGATTCAGGGTTTTATGTGAGACTCTAGGGGAGGGAGAAAAGATGAGTCTTCATGGCAGAGCTCGTACAGAAAGCAGCCACGGTGTCTCAAGGAGCTCTGAGATGTCTCTCCCATGTGCTGGATGGCGTCTCTGCTGGTGCTTCTTCCTCTGTTCCCAGTGAGGGCGGCTCAGACCAATTTCAGCTTCCCCTGGGACCAGTGGCTTCCTTCTTCTTGGGAGTGCACCTGACCCTAGCATCCAGTGGCTCCCCAAGTCTCCCACGTGCTGATATCCAACCTTCCCAAGCCACTGGCTTGGAGACCCACACTCTCTGTGCCCCGTTCGCCTGACTTTTCCCCTGCTGACAAGATTGTTGTCACACTCGCCTTGTAAGGGACAGCAGCATTGTGGAGGGGCATGCCCTTGAAGGTCATAGCCATGCTGCATGTCTGTCAGCGTCCTGGCCCCACGTCCCTTGCTGTGGGGTCAGAGCAAAGATTGGGGGACTGCTGCCTCACAGACTATGGCTTGTAGGTACTTTGCTCAGTTGTCTTAGTTTGGCATAATGGGCTGAAAAGTATCCCCCCACCAAAATCCACGTTCACCTGGAAGGAACCTCAGGATGTGACCTTGAAAATAAGGTCTCTAGATGGAGTAACACTTTAGAGAGGAAATCATCTTGGATCAAGGGTGGCTTCTAAATTCAGTAACTGATGCCCTTCTAAGAGAAAGTAGAGGGGGATTTAGAGGCGCAAGGAGAAGCCTGTGTGACGGGGGTGGCAGATACTAGAATGACGTGTCTGCAGGCTGGCGTGCACCTATGGTGGCTGGCAGAACCAGAAGCTGGTTCCTTCCTCGGAGCCTCCAAAACCCCAACCCCACCTCCACCTCAGCTTCGGACATCTGCCCTCCAGGACTGTGAGAGAATAAATTCCACATGTTCTCAGCCACTCCATTTGTGGTGATTTGTCATGGCTGGCCCCAGGGACCCCATGCTGTTGGTTTCCAAGAAGCAGAAAGTGAGGACGGTTTCTCGTGCAGGTCACTGAAGGGTTGGATGAGGAAGGGGAGCACAAGGAGCAGGTGCATCGGGGATGTCGTCCCTGCTGGGGCTGGAAGTCAGTCCAGGCCGACCTCGCAGCGGAGCCCTGGAGCACGGAGCGTCCGTGACGTTCGGGCCGCCCGTGGCGCCAACCTCTTGAACTCTCAGTCGGCTGGAGATGAGCCGTGGGCTGCCAGGAGGATGGGGAGGTGTCCCCCAGGGTGAGCTGGTTCCCCTGTGGTGCAGACAGTTCTCGGGGTGAGGAGCATCTAGGCAAGGCTGAGGAGGAGGATGGGTGCGCTGGCTCTATGCCTGGGGACCTCTGCTCGGGCCACGCCAGGAGTCCCTTCCCTCTCCAAATCCCGATGTGTGACTAGTGGCGAGCGCTTTGCCCGACAGGAGATGCCCATAAAAGATACTCACCAAGGACACCGTTCTTCCAGCTGTCTGCAGTCAGGAGGGTGAGGTCATTGGCCACAGACAGGCACCAGGTACGAACAGGTAGCAGGTACCAGAATGTGGCCGGACGGGCTCCGGAGCCAACAGAGATGGCTGGAGGAGGTGGGGGGGAGGGGGCTCCTGCAGGGGTGGGGAATGCGGGCACCTACTGAGCCTGCCTGAGCTCCCCGCGTAGGACCGAGCTCTGAACACCTGTAGCAGAAAGGAGCAAGCGAGGCTCTGAGCGCCGGCTTGCCTTTCCACCTGTTACTCAGGAAATGTTTAATAACAAAAACTAGGACTTGAATTTGCCTTGATGCCACGGGACGTCATGTCTATTTTCGTTACGACAATTCTCTCCCAGTGCCCGTCATCTTATTCTGCCGTCATCAGCACAGGGAGAAAATGACTAGTTTTTCATGGCCTCTTTCCCATTAACAGGGTCCCATGTTACAGAACAGTGAAGAACATTCACATAAAGATGACATCATGAGCTCCAGTCTCCATTTAATTTTCCCTCCACTGTGTTCCCCGGACGAACCTGCATGTGCCATCAGATTAGTTGGCCGTCGCGGCTGGGGTGCCCAGTGCACCCACTCGGAATGCATTTCCAAATCAAACACCATTTTGTAAAATTTATTTTTCTTTTTTTAATGTTTTATTTATTTTTGAGAGAGAGAGAGACAGCGTGAGCAGGGGAGGGGCAGAGAGAGAGGGAGACACAGAATCAGAAGCAGGCAGGCTCTGAGCTGTCAGCACACAGCCGGACGCGGGGCTCGAACCCACAAACCATGAGATCATGATCTGAGCCGAAATGGGATGCTCAACTGATTGAGCCCCCCAGGTGCTCCCAAACATGTTTTTGAGGCAATAACAATAGCATCACAAATCAAGCAGTTATTGAGAATAAAAAATGTGTTGTTTGGGGTTTCCCATTAGATCTTCATATTTGGCTTGCGCTTGATCTACGTAGAGGCACACTTTGGGTGGCATCAAACCGCACCCTGAGGGACAGAGGAGGCGGACGGAGCAGTTTCTGGCGTTCGCTTCCATTGGCCGTGGACATGTGCCACACAGAAACGGGTCAAGGATTGGCCCTGTCTCACCCGGTGGAGCTGCCAAGGCAGAACTGCTCACTGTCCTAGAGACTGGATTGCACCGTGGCGATTTTGAAGGAGTTCCGCTTTTAAAACACCACACTTCAAAATAGTTTCAGGGCGCCTGGATGGCTCAGTCGGTTAAGCGTCTGGTTTCGGCTCAGGTCATGATCTCACGGTTGGTGGGTTCAAGCCCCGCATCGGGCTCTGTGCTGACAGCTCAGAGCCTGGAGCTTGCTTTGGATTCTGTGTTTCCTTCTCTCTCTCTCTCTCTCTCTCTCTCTCTCGCTCTCGCTCTCACTCTCACTCTCGCTCTCGCTCTCGCTCTCTCTCTCACTCTGCCCCTCCCCCTCTCAATGTCCTCCCTCTCAAAAATAAATATACACTTAACACAATAAACAGAGCTTGAAAAAGCACAGTGCTCTTTGAGGTGACCTTCATGCTTTTCCCTTCCCAGTGCTTTTCCCTGCGTCCAGCTTCCTCCGAAGCCGTTGGAGGACGCCCAGCCCAGTGCCTTCCCTTATGCAGCCGGTCAGTCTGCCCCTGCGCAGCACACCGAGCCGGCCCCTTCCCTACTGCGTGGAGCCCAGGCCTCGGTGTCCCCCAGCCCCGCCCCCTCCCCCCTGACGCTCTGCAGCCCCCTAGCAGGTGCCTCAGCCGCGCCTGGGAGTGCGTGTCACCTTCACGCACCTGCGCGCCCAGAAGCCGCCGTACACTTACCCCATCCGCTCGCCTTCCATGGCCGCTGCTTTTCTTTCTAGATGTTCTAAATCTCCCCGGGAGTTTCCAGAGGAAAACGCCCCACAGGTCCTCCTGTGACCTTCGGAGTGGCACCTTTCGACCTCGTATTTTTTACACTGAGGCCCTCAACCTGGTTTTGCTTTTGCTGAGTAACTGCTAGAAGGTTCCTTCCTTCGGCTGTAAATCTCTCAGGGTTGGGAGCTGTGGTCCCCTTGGTCCTGGCAGCTTACCTCATGGCTTTGTGCCTCTGTTTTCTCACCTGGAAAGTGGGGATGGTGATAACGTCCCCTCGCGCAGGGTTGCCGTGAGTTTGGGCACTCTGATGAGGTGCAGAGCAGCATCTGGCCAACGGCAGGTGGTCATTGCTGGCTTTTTTTCTCCCCTGAGACAGTATGAAGGGCCCTGTCACCTGAATAGGCCACACCTGTGACGACACTAGTCCACTCTGATCTCAGGGAGGAAACTCAAAGGCGACTTGGGGGCGTGTCTACACTGGTGCACGACCGCCCCTGTATTTCCAGGCCGCAGACTCGGGTGGGTGCTGGCCTCTCAGATCGCCGGCCGCCTGGGCACTGAGCTGTCAGCCCCAGAGTGTCACCTTGACACTGTGACCCTCACGCGCCAGTAGAGGAAAAAGTGTTGAAAAATGTTGGGAACTGATTCCCAGTTTGGTTTTTGTATGTCAATACATGGGAGGAGAAACTGGAAATGTGGAGAGAAAAGACTCCTAAAAAATTGTGAGGGGCGCCTCGGTGGCTCCGTCGGTTGAGTGTCTGACTCTTAATTTTGGCTCAGGTCATGATCCCAGGGTCCTTGGAAGGAGACCCAAGCTGGACTCTTTGCCGAGTGTGGGGTCTGCTTGGGATTCTCTCTCTCTCTTTCTCTCTTTCTCCCTCTCTCTCTCCCCCTCTGCCCCTCCTCTACATTCTGTCTCTCTCCCTCTCACTAAAAAAGTAAATAAAAACAAAAAAATGTGAAAGGCGACCCCTCTTGTATCCCAGGGATAATGACCCGTTATGTAACACCTCCTTTTTATTTTGAGGAAGAGGTGATTTAGAGGGTGTTCCCTGGTTTGACTTGGGGGAGGGCTCAGGGCTCCCTGGGCCTGAGCACAAGCTTGCCAGGGGGGCTTGCCGGGGGCCTGGCCTGGGACAGGGGCTCTCTGCAGGGCCCTCGCTCTGACCGCTTCGATGCCGGTGGCGCTCACCGGTGCTGGGGTGGGTCGTGGGGGGACTCCCCTCCTTTACCCCAGGGTTTGTGGTGCAACAGGCCAGTCCCAGTGCCGGTCATCTACGGGTCTCTGGTCAGGATACCTCTGTTCCCCATGAGGAAGACGGCTCTGAGCTTGTAAGGGGCTGCAGCATCTTTTCTAGAAGGCTGCTCAGAAAGTCCAGACCACGAAGACTATTTATGGGGCCACAAGTGGTTTATCACAGAGATCTAAATGTCACTGGTTCTGGAATGTTCCTGGGAGGGGAGGGATCTGGCACTGATCACAGTGCTCAGAGCCTCGGGCAGGGACAGGGGCAGGACACCTGACCTTCTAAGATGTTAATATGAGCAAACACTCCCCCAGCTGCCCTCCAGAGAGGGTCCAGTTTTTTTTTTTTAAGTTTATTTATTTATTTTTGAGAGGAGAAGAGAGAGCGTGAACAGGGAAAGGGGCAGAGAGAGAGGGGGACAGAGGATCTGAAGTGGGCTCTGTGCAGACAGCAGAGAGCCCTATGTGGGGCTCGAACTCACAAATCCGTGAGATCACAACCTGAGCCGGAGGCAGACGCTTAACTGACTGAGCCCCCCAGGAGACCCTAAGTGTTTATTTTCGTGAGAGAGCGCTTGAGCATGTGAGTGGGGGAGGGGCACTCAGAGAAGGGGTCAGAGGATCTGAAGCAGGCTCTGTGCTGACAGCACAGAGCCCCACATGGGGCTTGAACTCCAGACCTGAGTCAGAGTCGGGTGCTCAACTGACTGAGCCACGCAGGCTCCCCATCACCAAAATATTTTATAAGTAGTTTCCCATGTAGTCACATTTTTTTGTTATTCTTGGTGTATTCTTTTGGTCCCTGTCACCAAGCCTCTGCATATGTAGGAAAAATAAAATTTGATACAGCTCTTGGTAAAACCAGAGAGGGAGAGGGAGACAGAGCAAGAGAAGGGGAGGGGAAGGGGCAGAGATGGAGGGAGACAGCAGTGAGCGTAATTGGCAGACTGGTGATGTCAAGTCCCTGTGTGTTCTGTCGCTTCTAAGATCCCAGATGTCACATGGGGCCGCCGTCCGCAGAATTGGCAGTTTATCCCGTCAATTACCCATGATGTCTGGGACCAAATATTAGCACGGCTGGAATTAATACCAAGTGATTATTTGCATTTGAAATTTTGCGGGGAGCCACCGCGAGATATGCAATCCTGAGGTCGCTGTTCTGAGTATCGGCCAGACTGTCTTGAACGAGCGCTCGTGTTCCCAAACATAGACGGGGCGCACGTCCTTGTGTGCGTTTTCCTGGCTGCAGAGCTTACGGATACGTGTCAGCCTGCAGGTCAACCTTCCCAGGCTGAGCAAGGAGACAGGCGTCAGGTGCAGCCAAGGGCTGCTGTGTGTCGGGTCAGGCGTGCCGTGGAGGTGGGCAGAGCCCAGTCACCCTCGTCCGGCAGCTGCTGATTGTCCGGCACCCACTTTGCGCTTGGCTGGCTCTGAGGGGTTTGGACCCCGAGTTCCCGGCAAGATCTGTCCGCACCCTGGGTTTGGCTGCGTGCGCCCCTCCCACCGGGGCTGCTAACGTGTTTGAGCTAACCGGAGACCCATCTGTGAGTTCTTTCTTTCCCTCCCCTCTCCAGCACGCTCCTCTCCTGAGCTTTCATATTCCCAGTTGAGTATCTTTGCTTTCAAAACAGAGTGCAAATGAATTAAGAGGCTTTTATTATTGTTGACATATATATACATATCTCTATATATTTAATTAGCGATGATGGTTAAAACTTGGAAATTGTCATTTCCGTGAGGTTTTCAAGGTTATGTTTCTCTCCATTTGATGCCTGACCAGCAATCATTTTCTTGCGGTAAAAATCATATGGGAAAAGAATTCGAAATGACCTACTTTATCATTGCGATCAAGCCTTACTGCTCATAGCGTCTGGCCTTCCGTCAGGTGTAAGAGTGCCGCATAGCAGATCCTCTGTTCCGATACGTATTTTTGAGTGCGTTGATTCGTATCCATAAATACCAAAACATGCGTAAAGGGGGAGGGGCATACTTTGAATTTTGAGCAATGGGGGAAGTGGGGGGAATTTCACCTGACTTTGCAATTTGGTCCTACTAGTTCATTATTTTTTATAAGTAGCGATCTCACCATATAGATTTAATTAGTCTCCCCCCCCCCCCCGCTTTTGCTAGTTGACAGAGCTGAGAGGAGGGAAACGGCGGCAATTTGAAACCTTGTTAGAAATTTATGAAGTGCTAAAATGTTTTATTCCCAGAGGGTGGCTTGCCAGCTGTCACCGGAATGCGCTCGCTGCCTGCTCCCCGCGGGTCCGGGAAGCAGGGTGGAGGTAGGCTGCCCTGAGAGTCGGCGCAGGGCTGGGTAAATGATGCCTTCCGTAATTAGCACTGGGTGGAGGGAAGCTAATTATGTTCCCTGCAATTGACCCGTGGTGTGTAAGGTGAAGGGTGAGGGGGCATCGGGAGAAGAAAAGGCAGAGCCTGAGATTGAGACCCTGGGCTGCCTTGAGCAGACTGCACTGGCAGCGGGGCGAGGGGGTCGGCTTTGAACTTGGACGTCCAAACAAAGACACCTTGCGTGTTGGTGTCTTCCAGCAGATATGGAAGCCTGTTTCTGGCAAAATGGCCCCAAATTCAGTTTTTTTCTGCAGACCTCACAAAGTGTCTGGGATGGTCTTCCTCAGGGATATTTTTGTAGTTGTTCTTAATTGGAGATATCACTTGTGACCACAGACACCCCGGAGAATAAGCAACTCGTTAGAAAGGTGCCAAGGGGGGCCGTGGGGGGAGCCTGGGGGTCCCACAGAGGCAGTGGGAGGACCCAAAGGGCAGAACAGGGACACGGAAGGGCCTGGCTGCCACCTCGCCATGTCTGTGCAGGTGGAGCCGGTGGTCCGGAGACAGCGCCCTGCCCTGCAGGAGGGTCAGACCTTCGATTCCGCCTCCATGCACCGAGCGACGGCAAAGACGTGGGCCACGAAACGATGCCCCTAGCTGCCCCTTCTCCACCCCCTCCCCTGCCTTTCCGAAGAGTAAAATAGTTTGGGTGGCACAGAACTTTCTGACAAGTTAATTTTTGAAAAATAAATCTTGCAATGCAGCAGGGCACTCTCTAATTCAGTTTACTATCTGCATCAGTTGCGGGACTGTTGGGACAAAGCAGCTCAAGCTGGGCGCGGTGAGCGGGAGACGTCTGAGGTGGCGGTTCTCTCAGGCCGGGAGGGAAGAATGTGGTCCAGGCTTCTCCCCTCGCCTGGACACTGGGCATTGTCATCCTCACATGGCCTATCCCTGCGTGCGTGTCTGGGTCCAAATGTCCCCTTTTTTATAAGGAGACCAGTCATTTTGGATGCTGGCGTACCCCTACGACTTCATTTTACCTTGATTGCTTTTTTTAAAACTTAAAAACAAATGTTTATTTATTCTTGAAGCAGAGAGAGACAGAATGCGAGTGGGGGAGGGGCAGAGTGAGAGGGAGACACAGAATCTGAAGCAGGCTCCAGGCTCTGGGCTGTCAGCACAGAGCCCAACTCAGGGCTCGAACTCACAAACCGTGAGATCATGACCTGAGCTGAAGTCTGACGCCCAAGTGACTGAGCCACCCCTTTGATCGTTTTTGTGAAGATCCTATCTCCAAATCAGGTCACATTCTGAGTTAATGGAGGTTAGGGTTTCAATATATGAATTTTGAAGGGAAACTACACTGTCCATTCATTTATCCAAGAACTGCATGTTAAGTGGCTATCAAGGACAGGGCCCTTCAAGATACAAAACTTTAGAAGATACTACACCTGCCTTGCAAGTCCGCACAGCTCTGCATGGGGCACAGATCATGACACAGTGAGACTGAGCTGCGGAGATCCTGATCCTGGAAACTGCCAGGGTGCCACCTTCCATGACAACGAGGACTTTGCAGATGCAGTTAGGGATCGTGAGATGGGGAGGTCATCTGGGTCCTTAGGAGAGGAAAGCAGAAAGCGGGGAGGGGGGATGGGGGAGAAGAGAGAGAGAGAAGGTGGGAGGAGGGGCCACAGCCAAGGACTGCACATAGGTTAGAAGCAAGGACAGGAAAACACATTCTTCTCTTGTAGCCTTTCAAAGGAACGCAGCCCCGCCAACCCATTTGGTGTCTGATCTCTAGAACCGTAAGATGATAGATTTGTGTTATTTGAAGCCACTAAGTTTATGGCTATAACAGCAGTGAGAACCTAATACAGCAGCCCCAAGCCGGTGGGCTCGGAGCAGCCTGGAGCTGGGTTTACGGAAATGTATGGAGTGAAGGTGATAAAGTCCAGAGGCGCCTAGGGGGCTCAATCGGTTAAGCATCTGACTTCGGCTCAGGTCATGATCTCGCAGATCATGGGTTCAAGCCCCACGTCGGGCTCTGTGCTGACAGCTCAGAGCCTGGAACTGCTTCAGATTCTGTGTCTCCCTCTCTCTCTCTGTCCCTCCCCTGCTTGTGCCTGTTCACTCTCTTGCTCTCTCTTTCTCAAAAATAAAACATTAGAAGAAATTAACAAAACGGTGCTCAAGTCCACTGCTCAGGAAGAGGATGGATGACGCCTGTTGCTCCCCTTAGCGGCCCCCCTCCCCCTGCCCAGGCTGCATTCAGTTCAAGTTCCAGCCAGCTCATTCCCTAGGGAGTTAGCTGGTTGCAGACAGAGTGGAGGCTCCGTGGTGGGAGGGGGAAACTCAGCAGTGATTCCTGTGTGGAAGGAGGAGGAAGAGGGGGTGCATGCGGAGCAGTGACGCAGGCATCTGGAGCCTCTAAGTAAGTCCTGGCTTCCTTTCTGGAGCATAGCTCAGGAATCCACACACACGCACACACACACACACACACACGCACATGCGCGCACTGTGGGGTGTGAGTGGGTTGACTCCCAGTCAGCAGGAGCGCCAGGGGGAGGAGGAGGGGCTGGATGGAGGGCAGTCTGGGGTCAGGCAAGCAGATGGAGATGCGGGAGGGGTAGGGAGCACTGTTCCCAGAGCCCCTGAGAGAGTCCCACCCAACGAGAGTCTTGGGGACGGCCAGGCAGGGCAGTGAGTGGAGATGGAAGGGGACTTGCAGAAAAGCTGGCTTTCTCTGCCACTGTGGGAAATGCCACCTCTGCGGGGACCTCCCTGGCGGTGGCCTGTCCCTGCTACAGCAGAAGAGTGAGGCCTGCAAGCGCCCCCCCATCCACCGCTCCCTGAAAGGTCTGCAGCTGGGGCCTCTGGTGAAAAGGGCGCCTGCTCTGGGGTAAGACTGGCAGGAAGCAAATCCAAATTCTGCTCTAAGGGTGGATTTCGTGCAAGCTTAGCACCCCTCTCAACCTCAGTTTTCACATCTGAGAAATGGGACCGATCCTACAATGTTTGGAGCAGGATTGAGGCAAGGATCAGTGGAATGGAGGGATATGAAATTTCCAAACTCAGTGTCAGGTTTTCTGCAGGGTTCTGGAAGGCGAGTCCTGCTCTCAGCCCCTCCCTCCCGAGGGGTGTGGAGGGTGGAGGCTAGGAGAGCAATGCTGAGACAGAGGGGGGAGGGGGAGGGGCCCTCCTCCAGGGAGCACGCTCACAGAGAGCCCCGGGGATGTAGGAAGTGGGCTGGTCTGGGCCGCTGATAACCAGGGTTAGCTGGTTCTCATGCTTATTCAGCGAGTGGTCTGGGGGCCACCTGCCCCACCAGCCCACCCAGCGATCTGAGACCAGGACTGGGTCTGTGCTGAGGGCAGCAGAGAAGGGTGTGTGTCCCCTGAGGTCTCAGAACTAGAAGAGGAAGAGGAGGAGAGAGGCGAGCCAGTGGGCTGCTCTCAAGGGCACGGGCATTTGCCAGCGCCTGGCAGGGCAGAGAGGAGGTGCACGCTCTAGAGGACTCTACAGCCTCACAAAGACTCCAAAGGGCGAAGAGGAAGCCAGAGGAGAGTTGGCTGCCAGGCTGCCATGATTTTGGAAGACTTGGGGGCCATGGGGACACCTGATGATGGGGTTTTAGGCGACGGTGGGGGTGAGAGGGACGGACAGGATGGGATGAGGGCGTGGGAGAGCTCGGAGGCTGGGGGCGGGGGGATGGAATGGAATTGAGCCAGGGGTCCACCTGGGCTATTGGGTTTTGTTTCCTTCTAAGAAGACTCAACACGGATGAAGTGCGACAGGCTGACACCCCGCTAGGGAGGAACTCTGCTTTTCTCTGTCCATCCCTCCTCTCTCTGTCCCTTTCTGTGCCCCCCTTCTCCCCCTGCATGGCTCCACCCCTCAACCATGCCCAACACTGCTTCCCAGCAGCCCCGTGCAGCCTGGATGCCTCCCTCTCAAAAGTGTCCCAAAAGCACATCCTGGCTCTTTGGGGTCATTTACTCACTGGCAGAAGTGTTTGGACGCAAGCCAGATGGAGGACTGCATATCAGAAGCGTTCCTTCCCATTACCTTGTTGGGACCGGAGAACGCCCCCATCAGGCCATGTGAAGAAAGCCGTTTCTCCTGAGTGTCTGCCAGGGGTGTCTTGGCAGACAACTTGCGATGTATCGGTTCAGGATAGACGCTCTTTCAGGAGCTGGACCGGCACCTGGCCCTCCCGAGGTCATGGAGCTGAGCCTCGGAGTCCTTACCAAGCAAGCAGCTGACGCAGAGCCAGAGGTGGCCCCAGAGAAGAATGGGTGTGACCAAAACGGTTCATCCACTTTATTCTAGAAGTTACGGCACCTCCTACTTTCTGTGTCTCAGTTTCGGTTCCTCACTCTGTGTCTTCCTTTCTTTCCTGCCCACAGTATATACGTATGACTGTCCCGGGGCTGTGACAGAGTGCCACAGAGCGGCTTTAAACAGAACAAATCTGTGGTCTCCAAGTTTTGGTGGCCGGAAGTCTGAAATCGAGAAGGTTGAGTCCTGGAGAATTCCGAGGGAGGATCTGGTCCACGTCTCCCAGCTCCTGTGGTTGACAGCAGCCCATGGCTTGTGGCCACCTCACTGCAGTCTGGGCCTCTGTCATCCCATGGGGTCCCCGCATCCCTCAGTCTTTGATTTATCCACAAAGACCCTACTTCTGTACCTGAACACATTCACAGGACCTGAGATCAGGACTTGAACAACCCTTGTTAGGGGCCGCCGTTCTGCCCACAGGGCTGTGTGTCCCACCTCGTCTACACACACCGGTGCCAGGCACCCAACAAGGACTCCTGATGAGGCCCTGAGACCAGGACGCAGAAAGCAAAGGGAAGAGAATCCCGTAGGTCATTCTCCATCCGCTTGGTTTCAATAAATGGATTGGGAATATTTTGTGTCACCAAGGCGCGGACAGAAAAGTCACATTTCGAAGCATCCCCTGGGTGCTCTAGCTCCCCGTCCAGCCTGACATTAGGTGGCACTTTCCTGGCCTCCTCTCTGGAAGGACGCAGCTCCTCTGTGGTTTCCCTGTGTGAGCTTTTCACGCCTCTGATGAAAATGTTGCCTTTCTCCTTGATGGGGTGGGGGGGGGTTGGTACTGTGAAGCTGGAAAGTATGGAGATCTTAAATATTTCCCTGAGAGTTTGGGAATGTTCCTGGCCGTGGATTTCCGAATAAGCCTTTTGATTTCGACCTAGAGGAGAGGCCAGTTTTAAAGCTTTCTAGGTTTAGTTTCTTCCTTTGAGCTGCCCTGGCTCGGCCCCAAGCACTGAACTCTCCGTTCAGATACCAGCGATTTGCTCGGGGAGTGAGTGAGGTGTTTGCCTGAAGACCCTTCTCAGTCGAGACCCTGGTAGTTGTTTGCTTTAATTTTTTATATTTGTGTTATTTTTAAAACAGTGTGTATTTTTGAGAGAGAGCACGTGTGCAGGGGACGGGCAGAGAGAGGGAGAGAGAGAGAGAATCCAAGCAGGCTCCGTGCTCGGAGAGTGGAGCCAGATGCAGGGCTGGAACCCACGAACTGTGAGATCATGACCTGAGCCAAAGTCAGAGTCGGATCCTTAACCGACTGAGCCCCCCAGGTGTCCATGGCTTTAATTAAAAAAAAAAAAAAAAGTTGATTCATTTCTAATGATTCTTTAAGTTAAATGTTGGTAATTTTTAAATTATTCCACTGTTGGGGCACCTGGGTGGCTCAGTCGGTTAAGCATCCAGCTTCGGTTAAGGTCATGATCTCACTGTCCGTGGGTTCGAGTCTTGTGTCGGGCTCTGTGCTGACAGCTCAGAACCTGGAGCTGCTTCTGATTCTGTGTCTCCTTCTCTCTCTGCCTCTTCCCTGCTCGCACTGTCTCTCTCTGTCTCTCAAAAATAAATTAAAAAGGTTAAAAAAAAAAACTTCTTTATTCCACTGTTATCATGAGCTCTTTTTACAAATGAAGAAACTGAGGCTTCCAGATGCCTGGAGGCCGGCTGGGGTGGGAACAGTGGGAGAGGCCAGAGCTCAGGGCTGTGGGCCGGCAGAGGTTGGATACTGTGTGTGAGCGTGTGTTTGGGGTAGTTCTGTAGCGGGGTGTGGTGGGCTGACACGGACATGGGTGTTATCTCCCGAGGAGATAACCGGGTAGGAAGAAGCACCAAGGATATTCCGAACCTGAGTCAAGGCAGCCAGGCTGGCGTGGAGGCAGAGTGTGGGGGCGGGTGCAAGAAAGAGCCGTGGCTTCCGACCCCCAGAACCCAGGGCTGCTTCAGGGCGCAGGTAGTGCATCTGTTTCCTGTGACTGTTCTACCAGAGAAAGGCAGATCGATAGCTGGAAAAACACAGACTTCCCATCGTAACGGTTCTCTGAAAGCAGGTGTTTTGGGGCCAGACCCAGGGTTCCAGCACGCGGTGCTCCCTCCTAGAGGCGCCCAGGGAGAATGTGCTCTTCGCCTTCTCCAGCCCCTGCGGGCCGCCTGCAGCCCTGGTATGGTGGCCTCCTCGTGATGGCATCAGTCTGACCTCTGCCCCCACTGTCTCTGCCCCCGCTCTGGGACTGACCTTCCTGCTTCCCAATGAAGAGGACGCTTGTAACCATAGTGCACCCACCTGCACCTTCCAGGATGACCTTCCCTCTCAAAGCTGGATCGCACCTGCGAGGTCCCTTTGCTGCATCAGGGCACACGTTCCCAGGTTCCAGGTGTCAGAGTGTGGAGTCTTTGGAGGGGCCGTTATTCTGCCATGCACAGATGGGTAGGGTTGCTTCGTCAAAGGGAGTTCTAGGCCCACTCCAGGCTCCAGGAGGGAAGGCAGGAAGCACAAGGTGTGTTTGGGAAGCAGTAATGGTCGTGTGGCCGGCGGGCAGAGCCTAAGGAGGGAAGGACAGGGAGCCAGGGCCGGAGAGAAGGGTCTTGAGTGCCAGGCTGGGGCCGGGGCCGGGGGTCACTGCAGAGTTGCAAGGAGGTGTGTCAGGTATTTAGGGCTGTGAACAACCCATGTCTGGACTTCGTGGCGTAAGGCAGCCACCGGGTCGCCAAGCGGTTCTCCCAGTCAGAGCGGGCTCTCTCTGGACTTGGCGTTCCTCACGTATCTGGGCTTCGGTCGGGGTGGCTGGGCGAGCCGGGCTCCTCCACATCTTTCTTGCCCCCGCCGTGGTCTCCCCCAGCTTGTGCACATGGTGGCCGTCCCCCACCTCCATCCCACTGCCCCGGAGCCTCAGCGTTTTCAGGCCTCTGCTTGATTTACATTTGCCAGTGTCCTGTTGGCTACAGCAAGTCACGCGGTCAAGGCCAGAGTCAAGGGATGGAGCAGCAAAGTCACATCGCGTAGGAGGAGAACTTAACGACAGCCATTTCTCACAAATAATCTCCTATGGAAATTGAGTGACATGATCTTGGGTATTTGTAGTGTAGTAAAAATAATGTTTATATGGGCCCTTGGTAACTTGTCTTACGGCACTGTAGAATATTCTATAAATGAGTTGCATAGGCTTATGAGTTACATCATCTGGCCTGCAGTTCTGGCTCCAGGACATACAAACTGCGTGACCTCTGACCAACTTTTCTGTGCCTCAATTTCCTCATCAACAAAATGGGAATGTAGTACCTCCCTCCTCAGGATGTGAGTGGTAAGGACCATGTGAGTTAAAATCGGGAAAGTGCTTATCACGGTACTTGGCATAGTGCAGCTGCTAGGTAGATGCTGGTTGTTGTAGTTACGATTTCATTTTGCTCTTGAACTCGCACGTCAGCTGATGTGTGCATGGTGCATGCGTGCGTATGTGTGTGTGTGTGCTGGGCGACCCCGTGCGCTCCAACTCTAGCCATGGCAAACCCCGATGTTACTGGGAGCCTGCTCTGCTGTGTCCTTCCAGCCCCCACCTCCATCCTGCTGTGGCTCCTCAGGGGAGGGGGGCTTCCCTCTCCTCTTTGGGTCGCCCTCAGCGTCCACAAGGTGTCTGTCATCTCAAACTACCCCTTCCCGCAGGGCTGAGCTCTCTTTTAAGAACTGACATGACCCCTTCACTTCAGTCTTACCCCCGTGCCCCCACATCTGTGTCTTTCATCCTGCCATCCTCACCTCTCTTCAGGATGCAGGATCTCCGTCCTGAGGTCATATCTTTGGTCCTCTCCATGCCATGTGGATAGCTGGGCTCCATCACCAGATCACTGAGCTTTGCTTGCTAAGATGGCTTTTAGGATTTAGAAAGTTGCTTTTTTTTCCCCCTCTCATTTGCCCTGTAAGGGCTGGCTTTCAAACTCTTATCTCAGACATGAGAAACAGAATCAGGAGCTCAGAGCCGAATCTAGGCATATCTGTCCTTTCTGACCCAGTGACCGCCATCTACTTGGTGGATAAAGGAGCCATGGGGGCCATTAGGAAATGAAAACGTGTGGTTCTGTTGCATCTGCTGTTGGTGCCTGCCCAGACCCTCTCGGTCCGTAGCATTTCCTGGCTGGTACTCAGACCTCTGGCTGCTGGCATTAGCCACGCTCTGCCTAAGGGCTCAGACCACAGCACTTGGGAATTGACTCCTAGGAGTAGCCTTGAACCAATGACTGTAGGAGTTAATGGCACACACCTGAGCCTCTCAGGCAGGCTGTGGTGTGGTTCTCTACTGGGTCACATGTCCCGAAGATTAAGTGACCATTGCTCCTAGTGGTGACCTGCCTGAAAACTTACCCGTCACTGTCCATCTTTCATCTTCTGACTCACTTGCCCCCTTCAGTGCCTGTATTTCCTGGAACACCTCCCAAATAGACGACCTTCACTTGAGTCCCTGCCTCAGGTCTTCTGAGGGCCTCCAGACACGTAGCGATTTGACGTGTCAAACATATTGCTCCTGTTGTAATTTCACCTGTTGGCACCGTGCGGAATGGACTGGGGAGTGAAGAAGTAAGAGGAGGGTCCTGCGCAGGCAGGGGATGGTGATGACATTAGATGGACAGACGGTGGCGGGGCAGCAGGAGGACAGGCCTGGGTCCACGGTGTCTGGTGAGGTGACTGGGAGGGTGGCAGTCCCTCCGGTGGAGCTGAGCAAGGCGGGGTGGAGCTGGCCTGATGGCAACAAAGTCTTGGCCACTCTTTCTTTCCTTCCTGTGTCTGCCGCCTTCATAGATTCACTGCCCATAGCAACTGAAAGAAATGTCAGACACTCACACAGCTCCCTTCGATTTGCAGTTGGATATTTGAAGTGCGGAGAGCTGGAGTGGCAAGCTCAAGGTCATAAAGCTAGCAAGCTGCGGAACCATGAACCAGTAAATGGAGACCAGGACCAGCTTTGCTCCAAGGGCGCTTCGGATTTTTGTTTGTCTTCTTTCATTCTACAAAGCTTCTTTTTTTTTTTTTTTTTTTTTTTTTTTTTTTTTTTTTTTTTTTTTTTTTTTTTTTTTTTTTTTTTTTTTTTTTTTTTTTTTTTTTTTTTTTTTTTTTTTTTTTTTTTACTTTTCACTTCTTGACTCTTCCAATTGTCCTTTGCACGCATGTGAGGTGTGTGTCCCCCATTGGGTTGATCTATGGCATAATTTCTACAATAGAAAAGGGAGTTAAATGGGACATTTGAGATGACTGTACTCATCTTAAGGTTATTTAAAAGCAATTACTACCATTAGTTGGAAGTGCTACCTCAGGCTACACTGATGGTAATGTGCACCTAAGAATCCAATTAGTTTGTAAATGGATTAGTCTATTTCTTGACCAATGCATTTGCTTCAAATTCAGCACAATATAGATCTAAAGAGTGTCAGTTTTATCTGTTTATCCTTTGTAGAAAGGTGTTGTTTCATTAAAAAATTTTTTTAAATGTTTTTTTTAATTTATTTTTGAGAGACAAAGAGACAGTGTGAGCGGGGAGGGTCAGAGAGAGGGGGAGACACAGAATCTGAAGCAGGCTCCAGGCTCTGAGCGAGCTGTCAGCACAGAGCCTGACGCGGGGCCCGAACCCACAAACCATGAGATCATGACCTGAGCCGAAGCCTGACGCTCAACCAACTGAGCCACCCAGGTGCCCCTGTTGTTTCATTTTTAAGCAGAGGATGTACTCATCCCCTTTCTCACTGACCATTACTTCATTTATATTTTTACTTCCTAAACTATAACTCATGACTTTATTCCATAATCTTTATTAAATCATTTCAGCCCTTTCTGTTGCTCTAAGGTTTTCTAGGTGTCTTATCTGCAGTGATCCCAAATGAAGTTGATGCTGTAACATCAAATCACAGGCTAGCTCAGACCTGTCCAGTGCAACTTTCTGTGAGGATAGAAAGAAGTGTTCTAGAACATGAAGCCATTTAGTGGGTCAGCCACTAGGAAGATTTGACTACTGAGCCCTTGAAATGTGGATAGAATGAGTGAAGAGTAGACTTATTAATGTGGTTTAATTCTGGTGAATTTGAATTGAATAGTCCAGTGGCTGGTGGCCGCCATATTGGAGAGCACAGTTCCGGAGGACAAAGGACTCGTGGCTGAGCCACAGAAGGTTTTGACCAACTCGCAGTCTGTAGTTCAGAGATAACAGTCTTCGCATCGCCACATTGGGCTTGCCAGGTACAAGTCAATTTTCCATGCAGTGAAGTCATTTTCTGGGATCTAACAGACCAAAGAAAACCTCCTGATACGCTAAATTGGATGGATCCTTGTAGATACTCTCCTAAAACATATATTGATTAATATGCATTTATTGTTCATCAGGCACGTGCCATGGTACAGGAGCACGGGCAGGCTGGCTTCCAAAAGAGAGGGGCCTGGGGTCCAGGAGACAGAAGCCAAGTGCATTTTCACCAGAGCTTTGCCACACAGTGGAGGCTGAAGGGCCGGCTGTGTGGATTCAGATGTAGGATAGTAAGTGTTAGAGATTGTTGACCATATTTTGACCTGTTGTTCGACATTCATAGCTTCATTCATTCATTTGACCAGTATTTGTTGTCTATTATTTAATAATTACTGGGGATACACTAGTGATCAAAGCATACTCCCTTTCTGTCTGTCTTCTATCTGTCTCTCTATCCATCCATTCATCCATCTATTTATCTATCATTTGTTTATTTTCTTGAGCTTTTTTCACAGGGCTTTTTTTTTTTAGCTCAATATTTTATTTATTTATTTATTTTTTTATAATAGTTTATTGTCAAATTAGTTTCCATATAACACCCAGTGCTTCTCCCCACAAGTGCCCCCACCATGACCATCACCCCCTCCCTTCCTCCCCCTCCCCTTTCAGTCCATGGTTCGTCTTCAGTATTCAGTAGTCTCCCTTGATCTGTGTCCCTCACTCTCCCCCGCTCTCTTTCCCCCTTCCCCTCCCCATGGTCCCCTGCCAGGTCTCTCCTGTTAGACCTATGAATGCAAACATATGGTATCTATCCTTCTCTGCCTGACTTATTTCGCTTAGCATGACACCCTCAAGGTCCATCCACTTTCCTACAAATGGCCATATGTCATTTTTTCTCATTGCCATATAGTACTCCATTGTATATATATACCACATCTGCCTGATCCACTCATCAGGTGATGGACATTTAGGCTCTTTCCATGTTTCGGCTATTGTAGAAAGTGCCGCTATGAACATTGGGGTGCATGTGCTCCTATGCCTCAGCACAAGTTCTTATCCAGTCTTTCAACAACATTTTAAAAATCAGTGCATGTTTTCTCACAGATTGCCTCTATTTTTCTTGGTCTTCATGCCGAATGGTCAGATTCCAGTTTTCAGCTGCTTTTCAGCTTTGTGATCAGGTCTGGGGGCGGGGCTCAGGAAGAGAAGGCTGAACTGACTTTTGAGAAAGGTGGGGAGTGTGGCAGATCGGAAGCAACGACTCTTGAAAAGTCTTTGGGAATTCCTTCTTTTTTCTGGGAACAAACCCTCACGCTCCTAAGTGAAATCTGTGGCTTGTCTATGAACCGTTAGCTATGTCTTCATCATTACCTTGTACGAAGTGTTGTCAGGATTGAAAAGGACAGATAGCCTTTACTTTCTTACCTTTACTGTTCTTGGAGGTCAGTCATCTGGGGTGAGATTTGCCACCCATTCGGGCTGTGGAACTAGGAACAAGTGCTGTGGGTTTGTGGCTCAGTGAGTTTGCAGTACAGCCACGTAAACAGAGCAGGGCATCATGTCCGGGATGGGCCCCTTTATAGATGAATAGAGGATTCCAAAGAAGTGATGTGGCTGAGTGTGCTCTAAATGATTTTTTGTGTCTTTGTAAAAATGCAATTTAAAGATTTGTTACACTGGGGTATCCGGGTGGCTCAGTTGGTTAAGCGTCTGACTCTTGATTTCACCTCAGGTCATGATCTCATGGTGCGTGAGTTTGAGCCCCTGCGTCGGGCTCTGTGCTGACAGCATGGAGCCTGCTTGGGATTCTCTCTCTTCCCCTCTGCCTCTCGCAAACACACATACATGCTCTCTCTCTCTCAAAATAAATAAATAAACTTGAAAAAAATGGTTTCACCAACAGAACCCAAGCACGCATAGTACCTGCCTATGGCACGAAACAGGAGTGTCCTTGGAAAGCCCAGTGTGCCCCTCTCTGATGACTCCCCGTCCCAAGGAGGGAGCCTCTCTTGCATTCTGTGTCAGTTAACCCCTGCTTCTCCCTCGCGTGTACCACATGTGCGCACAGTGGATTGTATCTTGCTATGATGTGCATGGTCTTGAACTTGATGCTATTGCTGTCACAGAGGAGGTGTTCTTCTGGCCTGGCTTTGTTCTCCTCTGCGCCATTGCTTTGAGATTTTTCCGTGACAACGTGTGTCATTTGCCCATCCTTTTAAAGAAATAGTTTTCTGGGCAATTAACACATGCCACACGTTGGTGCCAGACGCTGGGAAACAGCGAACAAAACAGACAAACCCCATGTCCTCACATCGCTTCATTCAAAGGGGGCAGGGGGGCAGCACACAGGACGCATAGAGTATGCAGCACGTAACTGGTGTGAGGAGGAAACTGAGGCAGTGAAGATGTGAAGAGATGTGGAGTCTCAGGAAGGGACGCTAAGAGGGGGGCTTCTGAGTGAAAACTCGGAGGGGGCGAGGGAGAGAGGCTTGAAGATGCTGGGGAGAGCTCTCCAGGTGGAGTAAACAGCAAGCGCCAAAGCCCTGCAGCAGCCTGTGTCTGGAGTTTCAAGTACTGTGAGGGGAGCAGGGTAATTGGGGGGAGGAAGCCAGGGGGGAGGAGGTGAGGACAGAGAGGAAGTGGGAGGTGGACACTGCTGGAGGGGTGTGAGCAGTGACACTGGATGACATTGCGCATGGGTGTTTTGACCTCATGTCTGCGGCCGCAGTGTTGAGAAGATGCAGGACATGGAGCCAGCCCCCAGGGAGGAGTCCCTTAGCACTCTAAGAGACGATACACCCCGCGAAAGGGGTCACCTTGTTGGTGTGGACATGTAAAGGCGGCATGTTGGGATGTCCCGACGATTGGCAGAGAAGGTGATGATTGCTTGTTAATTCAAATCCTATTTCTGATGGCTTCGTGATGAGCCAGAGGATGGTGGAGGGGCTGGGGAGGGAGCGAGGAGCCAGGGGAGGGAGGAGGGAAAGGCCTGGGCTCCGCTGGGAGCCTGCTCAGTTCTCCATGCGAATCCACATCCGGTCCTGGTGAGCGTGGAGGCAGCTTCGCAGGGGAGGCCTGGGCCAGGACCGGGAAAGTAGGAGGCAGCCGATCCAGGGACACTGCTGAAACCCTCAGGGTGTGTGTGAGCGTCAGGGAGCAGCGTGCAGAGGGGAGAGAAAGGTCCGAGGGCTGAGTGCTGGGATGCTCAAGTTTAGAGTCAGGAAATGAGCAGAACCAGGCATCTGTAGTGTCCACTCTCTCCCGGCTAGGGTGACGTGTGTGGTCACTGGTGACTTGTTAGTGACAGCAGTTGTGGTGGAGCGATGGGGACAAAGTCTGCTTAGGATGAGAGACGAGGAGGCTGGAGGGAAAAGTGAAGCCGAGGGAGGACCTGAGGGAGGAGCAACAACACTTCAGGGGTTTGTACGAACTCAGCAGTGATCTAGTGGAGAAGGGGTATCTGATGATTTAAAAAATAGGAGGGAAAAATTGGTTGTACAGCATCTCTATTTCAATAGAGAGGTAGGTAGATAAATAGATGTGAGTAGATACTTGGTGTAGAATACATTCTGTTGTTGACAGGCGTTTGCTTAGTTCACGGATTTGTGGTTTTTGTACAAATATATTCTAGCAACAGAAGCATATTTTCCTTTCCGTTCTTCCAGGTCCTGGCCAGCACTTGCTATTGTCAAACTGCCTAAGTTTTACTAATTTCATGTGAAATCTACATTTCCCTTTTAACTAATGAGGATGAGCATCATTTTTAAAAAATTAAAAAAAAAACTGTTTTAGAGGGAGAAGGAGTGCTAGCGGGGGAGGGAGAGACTCTTAAGCAGGCTCCAAGTTCAGTACAGGGTGCAACCCCGGGCTCCATCCCTGACCCTGGGATCATGATCTGAGGCAAAATCAAGAGTCAGACGCCCCACTGACTGAGCCCCCCAGGTGCCCCAGAGGCTGAACATCTTGTCACACGTGTGTAGACCTCGAGTTGCCAGTTGTGCTGGGTGCCTGCTGATTTCTCGATGTCTTCGACCTGCTTATTCTTGTTACTGGATTTGTTTACTTCCCCCTCTTTGTTTGTGGAGTTAATTATATTGTTTATGCTGACCCCTGTTCTATGGCTATACATATTTTACATCTTTCCCCATTTGTTGCTTCTATTTCCCCCTTTTCGTTCTTTTCTTGATGAAGAGGTGATCTTAGTCCCATTTTACTATTTTTTAAAATTTAATTTAATTTTTAAAAATTTACTTATTTATATTCAAGCAGGTTAACATACACTGTAGTATTGGCTTCAGGAGTAGAACCCAGTGATTCATCTCTTACATACGACACCCAGTGCTCATCCTGAAAAATGCCCTCCTTCACGCCCATCACCACTTAGCCCTTCCTCCACCCATCGCCCCACCCACAACCTTCCGTGTGTCCTCTGTGTTTAAGACTTTATGGTTTCCTCCTTGTTTTTATCTTATTTTTCCATGTCACCAATTTTGATTAGTGTTTTGTGCCTTAGGAAAAAAATGGCTTCCTACTGTAAGTTTTCCTATTGTATTGGCTTTCATCTCATTAAGTCCTTAAGTCCTACGGGGTGAGGTTTTATATGGTGACAGACAAGGATTCGATTGCATGTGCCTCCATCAGGATCACGACTAGTCCCGTATCATTCAGTCAGCATTTCCTCCTTTCACTGACCATAGCTCTTTCGCCCACGTGGGCTTCTACGTGTGTGCGGGTCTCTTCTGGCCTCTGTCGTCTGTTCCAGAGCCCACTGATATGGCCCTGTATCACGCCACCTTGGCTCCGTGACCACAGCTTCATCATTAGTCTGCTTTTCTGGTAGGGCGAGTCCTTGGTCCCCTTGGCTCGTTAGGCTTTTGTGTAAATGGTTAAGTAAAATATCCAAGTTTCTCTGAAAGTCCTTTTAGAACTTTGTTGGAACATTAAGACATTGTGTTTAAGAAGACCCTGGAGCCAGTTTCCTTAGCATAGAGTTCTACTTCTTACTAACTGTATGCCTCAGTTCCTTCTTCTGCAAAAGTGAGATAATAGAAATGTTTCCCCCTCATGGGAAGAGTAAAGAGCTTCTATCTGTGAGGCCCTGGAATAGTGCCTGGCATATAGGAATTGCTAAGTAAGTAAGGTATCATAATTATTGTGATTTTTTATTGGGCTCACTTTTAATCTGTTGACCAGTTTAAGGAACTTTGACCTCTTTCTATCACAGGGACAAAGATACATTTTGAGGGATGATAGGCTGAGTTCCCTAGATCCAGGACTTGGGAGAAATCTTGAGAACTTTTGACCAGACAGAAACATCATATCTGAGTAACTCTCTGCATCATGATGAGCTCTTATTTATGAAAGTAAAAATTATGAAATAAAATTCATAAAAATTTATGAATTTTAAAAAGTAATTTTTCTTTATCTTGGATTTTTACTTTTTTGTATAAATTGGATTTAGCCTTTCTGATATGAACAAATCCCCTTTGCTTTTTTGGGGGGTGTGAAATCCAATCTATCTAGTAGGTTAACCTCTCTTATTATATCAGGGTAGAGAACAAGGACAGAAAAATACAGTTTGTGGAGAAAATTCTGTCATTTTCTGGGGCTCGTAAAGACCTTATTTGTTTCAGGTGACAGCCCCCAAGTGAGATTAAAGGACATTATCATGAGAAATGGCACCTCAAATATAGCCAGGTTGCTGTCAGGAGGTGATGCAGAAACAATTTATTTTGGGTAAGATGGTGCTGAATGGGGACTTAGTAACAGTAGTGTGCCATAGTAACTTCTGTATGAAGAGGGACTGTGGGACCACCCTTTTTGTTCATCTTTGGGACTGATTGCTACTAACAGTCCTGCTCTGTTGCTTTTCAAAAGTGAGTGTTTTACCACTTTGCTTTCAGGTCATAAATACCATTAGTTGATATACTGGTCTACTCCAAGGAGAGTAGAATTTTATAACTCAGTGCAAAAATATAACAAAAATATTAATGATAAATATGATGATGATGGTGATGATGATGAAGATGAAGATGGTGATGGTGGTTATGATGATGATAATGATGGTGATGATGATGGTGAATATGGTGATGAACATGGTAATGATGATAAAGGTGATGATGATGGTGATGATGGTGATGATGATGGTGTGACAGTGAAGATGGTGGTGATGATGGTGATGTTGATGATGATGATGAAGGTGGTGGTGGTGATGATGGTGATGATGAAGGTGGTGATGATGATGGTGAAGATGGTGATGATGATGATGGAGATGGTGATGATGATGGTAAGGGTGATGGTGATGATGATGGTGATGGTGATAGTGAAGACGGTGATGAGGATGATGGTGATGATGGTGATGATAATGGTGTGACTGAAGATGGTGGTGATGATGGTGAAGATGGTGATGAACATGGTAATGATGATAAAGGTGATGATGATGGTGATGATGGTGATGATGATGGTGATGGTGATAGTGAAGACGGTGATGAGGATGGTGGTGATGATGGTGTTGGTGATGATGATGATGATGATGAAAGTGGTGATGATGATGATGGTGATGATGATGAAGGTGGCGATAATGATGGTGATGATGATGGTGATGGAAAGGATGATGGTGACAGTGGTGATGATGATAGTGAAGATGGTGATGATGGTGATGATGGTGATAGTGAAGATGGTGGTGATGATGATGGTGATAGTGATGGTGATAGTGAAGATGGTGATGATGATGGTGATGAGGATAGTGAAGATAGTTATGATGATGATGGTGATGATGATGGTGGTGGTGATGATAATGGTGATGATATCCTTTTTATAATATGGTTTTTGTGAGGTTGGGACCTAATCCATGTAAAATAACCAGCACAGAGCCTGGCCCACTAAAGAGGATATATTAAATTTCAGCTGCCCTATATTTCTCTTCCAAACCTACTCTTCTATATCTTCTGGATTGTCTGAATTTTCTTTATTTGGTTTCATACATCAGTTTTATATTGTTGCTGTATCAAATATTTATAAATGTGATGATTTAAAACAACATACATTCAGGGTACCTGGGTGGTTCAGTCAGTTAAGCCTTTGACTTTGGCTCAGGTCATGATCTCACATTCGTGGGTTCAAGCCCCGCATTGGGCTCTGTGTTGACAGCTCAGAGCCTGGAGCTGGCTTCTGATTCTGTGTCTCCCTCTCTCTCTCTCCCCTCCTCGTCATGCTTTGTCTTTCTCTGTCTCAAAAATAAATAAAGCATTAAAATAAAAACCAACAACATGCATTTATTTAAATTGGGAGGTGAGAGGTCTGAAATCAGATTTACTGGGCCAAAATCAGTGTGTCAGGACAGTGAGCTCCCTCCTCAGGCTGTATGAGAGAATCCATTGCCTTGTCTTTCTTTCCTCTGGATTTCCTTCCTCAATCTATAACGTGAGCAGTGTAGCATATTGTTTTAGTGGTCACATTGTTTTATTCTTCTGTATCAAATACACACCTGTCTCTCTCTGACAAGGACACTTGTGATTGCATTTATGGCCTACCCAGTAATCTCCCCATCTCACCCTTTAACTTAATCACATCGAGGAAGCCTTATTGGCATATGAGAAAACACTCATAGGCCTGGATACCTTTGGGGGCCATTGTTGGGTCCATCACAATAAGAATAAAGTACATTCAAAATGAAAACACTTCATATCGGTGCCAGTTTATTACACAATAAAACTCCATGCTCAGCAAAGTCCTATTTCACACAGTGTCCCTCGTTCATTAATAAATGTAGGAGTTATACATAGCAGAGTGAGAGAAATGAATCCACAGGCCTTGGACTCCCTATGAAGATCTCGGTCAGCATGGCCAGCAGTTGAGGCTTGGAAGTTGTGCATTCTACATCTTACAGTGCCAACAGTGCCTTGGAATTTGACCTTGGATGTTGTGTGTGGCTTTATAGGTTAGATATAAAGATGTGTAGGGCACCCACTGGAGTTGTGCACTGCACAACATGAGTGGCTGTTCATGGTGGGCTTTTTGTGATGCCCACCAGACTCTAATCTTCAGAGACCTGTGGTCCATGTCTGTCTTGGATCCCTACTACCTACTGTAGTGCCAGGCATCGGGGAGGCATTCATATTTAGGGAAGCAAAGCATTGAACAGATGGGTATTCAGTGTGAGAGCCACCAAGTAACTCCTCATCGGTGGTTCCCAGGACAGTGGTTTTTCAACATCAGCTGCACATTAGACTGACCCGAAGGGTATATAAAAGAAAGTTCTGGGGGCACCTGCGTGGCTCAGTCAGTAGTTGAGTGTCCAACTTCGGCTTGGGTCATGATCTCATAATTTGTGGGTTTGAACACCACATTGGGCTCTGTGCTGACAGCCCAGAGCCTGGAGCCTGCTTCTGATTCTGTGCCTTCCTCTCTCTCTGTCCTTCCCCTGCTAATGCTCCGTCTCTGTCTCTCAAAAATAAATAAATATTAAAAAAAAAAAAGAAAGTTCTGGTCCTGGATCCTGTTCACAGATATTCTGATTTCTTTGGTTTGGGTGGGGCCATGGTATTACTACACTTTCTAGAAAGATCCTGGGTGCCTCTCTTGTGCACCCCCATAGCTAACTATTATTCTAAAATCGTGATTCTCAGGTTTTCGTGTGCACTAGAACTGCCTGGAGAACTTACTGGAATGCAGGGTCTGGAGCTGGGGGCTGAGATATGCATTTCTAACAGGCCCCCAGGTAAGGATGTTATGGTTGGTCTGGGGAACTACACTTTGAGACTCAGTGTTCTGGAAGGAAATAGAGAAGGCAAATCCCTCCTGTATGCACAGGAGAAATATAGTTGGGGAAGCCATTTTGGAAGTGTGCATGCATGTTTTATGCAGACGTAAGACATATTAAGAAACTCCCTGAATCTAAAATAAATAATATCATATCTTTTATCCAACAGCCTTTCAAAGTAGGCATTTTTCATCTTCGTTTTTTTTAGGGTGTGATTGTTTTTGTTTGTTTTTGTTTTGTTTTTAGCCTACAAATTAGAAAGTGGGGATGAATAATTTTTCTCAAGCCATGGTTGATCTTTTCTGTCCCGAAGTCACACCCTCTGGGAGGCCAGAGGCCACTTGCACTATCTTGTGTTCACCTTCATTCTTTTCTGGTCACTGTCCCTGCTCTGCTTTCAGGGGACTGCGCGACGGGGCCCTTGGAGCTCTTCCCTGATTTCCTCGCTAGCTTCTGTGTAAGGGAACATCCTCGGTCCTTCCTGCCTGGTCCAGTGCCTACCCAGCTGAGATATCCTTGATTAGCTTGAACACGGGGGCTGCACACTGACCAGTGCACCCTTGGAAAGTGACACCAGCTTGAGATTTGCTGGCCTGCACGCCATTCTCAACTTCGGACATGTGGACTAGGACCTCGTATGTCAAAGGAGACATTTTTCAGGGCCGAACCACTTATCCTGAAGCCTCCAAGTGGTCACTCCCCTGTCCTCCCTGTCCGTCTGACCCCTTCTCTGACTCCAGTGTCCCTACCATCCAGAAGTCAGTGGTGGCCAGCCTGCCTTGCCTGGGTCAAAGACCTTGACGTCATCCAGATGGACCCAAAACTTCCTTCCATTCACTTTATCCAGACTGATGTTGTCTGTTTTTTGAAATACACAGCAGCACTCAACTAACGCAAAAGATGATATGATTAAAGTAGTTTGCACTCAGATGTAAGTAAGGCTGGATGGACGTCTTGAATATTAAAGAGGAGCTTGTCTTGACTCTCAAATATGAGAAAACATTGGCGAGAGGGACATCTGTGGACAGAAAATGTCAGGGGGATTTCCCAACCTTCCTTCCTGGGCTGCCCTTTACTTGGGTAGGGATGAGTCACACCGCCTTAGGGTTCTGACCTAGACCCTCCGTTAGGATGGAAATACAGGGCCTTAGGGTCTGACCAGACCATTTGAAACTTCACACCTCGGATCTGGAAGAAGGCCTTCTGTATTCGTTTGCTCCTCCCTACCAGGTGTAAGTTTCACTTATGTAAATTTCACCATTTACAGAGCACTATTTCAGGTGGTTCAAGCAGGTGCCTTCCAGGGTTGTTTGCTGTGGGGCTGCCTCTGCTCACGCTCTCTAGTTAGAGACTGCGGTGCATGCGCTTGGGATCAGTTTGCCATGGCTCTTGCTTTAAATGGTGGCGAGGAAGTGCCTCACACCCGTCTCTCAGAGATGGTCTGCCTGATGAAAGTTTCCACCCGTGACAGTGGGCCAGCTGTTGGAAATCAGGTTTGAGAATTACAGACTAAGGCAACGTAAGCAACGGGGATCAAATTCCATGCCAGATTTAGATCTTCTTTGCTGGAAAAAAAAACCTTGAAACTACATGTTGTAAGTGACAGAGCAACTGTGGGAAATAAGAGCTGTAATTTACCTGGGGCATTATGGGCTGAGTTGTGTACCCCCTTCCCCAAATTCTTACATGGAAATCCTGATCCCCAGGCCCTCAGCCTGTGACTGGGTTTGGAGACAGGCCTTTCCAGAGGTCGTTAAGTTAAAATGATGTCACGAGGCTGGGCCTTAACCCATTTTGATTAGCAAACATACAAGTCATGGGAAGTGGGACATGGACACATGCAGAGGGAAGGCCATGGGGGGACACAGGGAAAAAGTGTCATCTTCACATGTAGAGGCCTCAGGAGTTACCCAGCCTGCCAACACCTTGATGTCACCTTAATGTCAGACTTCTGGCCTCCGGAGTGGAGAGAATAAATGTCTGGTGTGTCAGCCCCCAGGGTGGGGTGCTTTGTTCTGGTGGCCCGGCAGCCCAGTACACCCAGGTTTAATGAATGAAAGAAAGGGAGGAGTTGCTGGTGAAGCACCCCTTCCCTACAGGCTTCTCTCCATCGCCACCCCGGCCCCATGCAGGTGGAGTTTCTGTGTCAGGGTCCTCGGCGTCTGACCCTAAGCCTTCCCTGCAGACACGCTCCCCCCTTTGTCCTGTTTCTGCCTGCCTGGATTTGTGCATCCCTTCCTTTCCATTGTCTTAGCTCAGATAAAGGAAGGTGACAAGAAAGAATGTAGTTCTCAGCCTAAGTGTGCAAAGCAAACACTGTTTACATAAGGTCTGGCTTCCAGAAGGATTCATGGCGGGGACACTAGTTCTGTAAGAGAATGGCTGGGTGCTGGCAGAGTGGTCCACACCCCTGCCTTCTCATGGAGCTGGTGCTGCCCCTCCGACCAGCCCCTGCAGAATTGGATTGAATTGAACCGATATCACTCCTGGCCGTCAGTTAAGCAGGAGATGTGTTTCTCTGTGCTCTGATGCTTCTCTGCTGGCTGGCTGGATTTGGGGCACCAGTTTTCAAAGCGTGGCGCCCTGGCCAGGTACCTCGGCACCACTTGGGGGCTCAGTGCCCGCTTCTGAGAAACTGAGTCAGATCCTCTGGGGTGGGGCTCAGCAGTCTCTTACCAAACGCTCCAGGGGAGTTCAGTCATTTTCCAGTTTGAGAGCCACTGGATTAAGGAAGGAGGGGCCACAAGAAGATTCCGGGGAGGCTGAAGAGAGAGATGCTGCTGCCTTCAAGTGCTAATCCTTGAGCAGTGTTCTCCTTGGACAAGGTGTAAAAGGGCGAGTCTGCGAGCCCAGAGTCCGCATGCCAGCATCAGACGAGAACCCACCTGTCCTTGGTGAGCCGAGCTGATTTGAGTTCGTGTTAGGTTTATGCGGAGAAACAGCACCAATGATATGGGATGTGCGTATTTGTGTGTGTGTGGGGGGGGGGCGTACATAGAAAGGTGTTTGGTTCCTGTGATGCTGGAGGTGTGCTAAGTCCATCCGCAGTAGGCTGGCAGGCTGGGGACCAGGAGGGAGTTGCAGGTCAAGTGCAATGGTCGTCTGCTGACAGAATTCTCTCTCCGTCAGGGCAGGTCCTTTTTGGGTGATGAAATCCTTCAACTGATTGGACGAGGCCCACTCACATTAGGGAAGGCGATCTGCCTGACTCAGAGTCCACTGATTTAAATGTTAACCTCATAAAAAAATAAAACAAAACAAAAAAAACCCACCTTAACAGAAACATCTAGGATAATGTTTAACCAAATATCTGGGTACTGTGACCCAGCCATGTTGACACTTAAAATTAGCACAAGCTTCCTGTATTCTTTTTATTTATGATCCCTTTTTGTTGTCAAGGTGATTACGTGAAACCTTTTTAATACCTGAGCCTGCCTCCCTGTTGTAAACAGTCAGCATCTTGACAAGACAAAGGACAGCCCTGAGTGACCATGTGCCACATGCCATTCTGAACGCTTCCCCCGGGTAGCCCAGTCAACTCTGCTCCTAGCTCAATCTTTTTTTTTTTAAATCTATTTATTTATTTTTAGAGAGAGAGTGAGAGCACAGGAGGGGCAGAGGGAGAGATGAGGGGAGAGAGAATCCCAAGCAGGCTCCGCACTGACAGTACAGTGCGGGGCTCAAACACAGGAACCATGACCTAAGCCAAAACCCGGAGTTGGATGCTTCACCGACTGGGCCACCCAGGAGCCCTTATTATCTCAATCTTGAAGACATGGAAAGAGAGGTGCCCAGAAGATCATTAAGTTGCCTGAAGTCATGTGTTTGGAACGTGGTAGAGCCAAGATGCTGAGGAGTTTAGTTCTGGAATGCTCCTAACCACAGCCTGAGGTCTTGTAGGAAGAATCAGGGGTGTGTGTGTGTGTGTGTGTGTGTGTGTGTTTGGGGGGCCAAAGACAGGAGCAGGTGGGCAAAAAGGTCCCCTGCTCTTCAGATGGAGGGAGGGAGAGAGAACAGAGCCGGAAAGAGACTTTGCTGGTAAACCACACCCATCAATAGCACGGGGCCACTGAAATGCATGTACTATTTTTTAATCCAGTGGTTATATTATTAGCCACATTGTTTTCTTTATTACCACCACTCTGTTAGTGCTAAAAATAGTAACTGTTGGCCAGAAATAACTCTTACGTGCCTCAAATACACGTAAGTCAGTTATGATCAGTCCCATTTTTGCGATAAATAAATCGAGGCTCAGATACGTTCATTCACCCCAAGTCCCCACGGCTGATAAGCTAGATAGAGACCACACAGAGCTGCCCAGCAGGTAGAGTCGTCCAAGAGAACCTCAACAGGGAGTTGTAAAGGACCATCAGTGTCAGTTGAGGGAAATCTAGAGCAGCGAAGAGGCCGCCCCAGCCTCTCTCCTTCTGCTAAGTCCTGGCTGTTCGGTTCCTCAGAGGGGAGACCGGAGCGATGCTGAGCCGGGATCGTTCTTCCCGCCCGGCAGCTCAGTGCCGCAGCCCTGTCATTGGGTGCTGACCCACGACACCTGTCACTCAAACTGCTGTGCTTCTGAGAGCAAACATCTCCAGGGACAGGGGTAAAGTGGCATTTCCTTATAAAGCTCTGTGTCCTTAAACATTTTTTTAATGTTTATTTATTTTTGAGACAGAGAGAGTCAGATCAGGAGCAGGGCAGGAGCAGAGAGAGAGGGAGACACAGAATCCAAAGCAGCTCCAGGCTCCGAGCTGTCAGCACAGAGCCCGATGCGGGGTTCAAACCCACAAACTGTGAGATCATGACCTGAGGCGAAGTTGGACGCTCAACAGACTGAGCCCCCCAGGTGCCCCACTCTGTGTCCCTTCAACAAGCATCACAAAATCCTATAATATGCATCATTTCTGCCTTTCAATGAAATCAAAACCTGCCTTTAGAACAAATAGTCAAAATTCAAGAACCACAATATTGAAAACAAGAAATTAGAATAAGGGAAAATATATTTTATTGTCTTAATTGCCATAATTTTGGAATATTCCTTTCAGTTTTTTTCTATGCATAAACTTATTTTTCTAATTAAAATCACATTGCAATCACAATTTTGCTTTCTTTCTAACAGTATCTTAAATATTTCCTATAGTATGTCATGGTCTTTTTAAATATAATTTTTGGCCCATGTTATTCCATTAATGTCCCACTGTTAATTGTTTTCTTCTGTGGTTTATTTAGATAATTTCCAACTTTGTAGAGTCTTTAAATGTTTGTTTATATTTGAGAAAGAGAGGGAGAGAGAGAGACAAAGCAGGCTCCATGCTGTCAGCGCAAAGCCCAACGTGGGGCTCGAACCCACAAACGGTGAGATCATGACCAAAGCTGAAATCAAGAATCAGACGCTTAACCAATTGAGCCACCTAGGCGCCCCCCTCAAGAATCTATTTTACAACACTAATAGTCACCACTGGTGAATGACCTCACTGCAATTGTGATGAGACTCTTTAAATGTATCCTTTGAGGGGGGCTAGGGTGGCTCATTTGGTTGAGTGTCTGTCTTCGACCCAGGTCATGATCTCACAATTGCATGCTTGGGATTCTCTCTCTCTCCCTGTGTCCCTCCCCAACTCAGGTGTGCCTGTGTGCATGCACGCGTGTGTGCTCTGTCTCAAAATAAATCAATAAAATAGTTTTTAAAATAAAATAGATTCCAAAAGCAGAAATATTGGGTGGAAGATTATAGCATTTTTCAGCGTCTTGATCACTCCTACCAAACGGCTTTCCAGAACATGCATCTACTTTCATTTCAAATGAAGGCAGGTGAACTTGAAGCACGTTGGCTATACGTGGCATTTCTTTAATTGCTAGAAATTTTTTATGTCCCTTAACTAGTTGTGTTGTGTCTTCTGCGGCTTGTCTGTTCCCGTATCCTTTGAACCGAATGAAATTCAAGAGACAATAATGGAGTATCTGCTGTGTGTCCGCACTTCGTTAGGTGTTAGCAGCGCAGGGCCGAATGGGATTGCATCCTTGCCCCCCTGGAATGGTCAGTGAGCCGTGGGGGGACTGTATTTGCGTTGTGATCCACACGGTATCAGGCACGTGGGCAAGGCAGTGGGGAGAGCGGTTAGTTCCTTTGCTGACTTTTCTCTGGATGGCTTAGTGCTTCTGAAAACAGATTTGTGAGCAGTTGACCCGCTTACATCTCAAGCCAATGAGCATTTCTCTTTGGTGTCATGGATACAGAGGAAGGTGGCAAATCAGTACCCAGGAGTCTCTGACATTGTCTACCTGCTGCTCTTTCAGAAGCACATTTCGTTTTCCTTCTACCTGAATATGTGAGGCTACACCTCACCCTCTGGAGGTCTGGACCGTGGAGCTGGGGAAGGGAGCCTGGGGAAGGGGGGAGTGGTGAGGGCATGGGGAGGAGGGGGGTACAGGTTGCATATGTTGAGCAAGTGGAGAAGCTGGCTCCATAGTCCACATTTTCACGTGGCGTTCTTGAGGGAATAAGATACTAACTGCAAAGAGTGTCCTGGAAAATCAGGGGTGAACCCCCCGTATTGAAACGTTTTAGAGCCAGTTAAGGCCGCCGTACATTTTTGCAAGCAATTTCATATATCTTCAGACAGACACGTCAGGCTCCCCTGCGGTGGGCGTTCACGTAGGAGGAAGGCCTCTCTTGTACTCTTGGCTTGACTCCAGGCTCTGCCCGTTGTCTCCTATGGTGGCCTTTTCCGACACAGTGCCTCATTTAAAAATACAGTTTTAAAAGTTTTATTTAAATCGGGTTTTTATTGAGATACAATTGATGTGCAACATCATGTTCGCCCTAGAGGTACAAGGTGATGATTTGATATTTGTAAGTGTTGGGAAATGATCACCACAGTACGTCTGGTTGACCTTGTCCCCGTACATCGTTACGTTTTCTTTTTTTAATTTAAAAAATATTTTAAAGGTGTTTCTAGAGTACTCGTACAGCCTCTCTCTCTTTGGTGACTGTTGAAGCCAAGGTTTCCTTGGATTTGAGGTCCTCGATTTCTTCCTCAGCCTCCTTCAGAATTTAGGCCGACATGGCTCTCCTGATCACCCCACGTCAGTGCACCTCTAGTTCAGTACTTGCCGTGTTCTGTCTACTCATTATTTAAGAAGTGCTGACATTCGGAGAATTCGGTTCAGGCCTGGCATACATTTTAGAATCGGGGGTCACTGATATTGGCATTTTTGGGGGAAGCCGATGAGACCTCCTAATTCTGCTCCTACATCTGGAACCAATGAAGAGAGGCAGGGCAGAGAAAGAGCGAGAGGAAGAGAAAGAGGAGTCAGATGGAGATCAAGGTAGCATCCTTCTGTGATAGTTTCTGGTTTGAACCCCCGAAGCCAGAAGGAGCTGAACCCCACTCAGTTTACCATGGGGGTGAGAGCAGAGCGGAAGAGGTGCTCCCTCACGGGCAGACAGGTGCCAGCAGGTGAGGGGACGAGAGGGGATGGGACACTGCGTCTCCCGGCTCCCTTCTCGTCTGAGGGAGGGAGGTCCCAAAGTGCATGTGTGTGACCCTGAAGGCAGGATTTCTCAGCTGTGGACCGTCGATGTTTGGGGCTGAGTAAGAGTTGCGAGGGCCTGTCGTGCGCAGTGTAGATGTTTAGTGCACCCCTGGCCTCTACTCACTAGACGCCATAGCACCACGCCAACTCTGCTGTGACAGTCACTGATGTCTGCAGGCATTGGCCACTGCTCCCTGGGTACAAAATTGCCCCCCAGGGGAGAAGCACTTCTCCGATATGGGGACCCCCCCGAATGGAAGAAAAAGCAGAATATCCTCCCCAGCGCTCTTCCTAGTCCCAGCACGTAGAGTCCACTGCCTGCTCTACTCAACCGAGCTCCCCGGGTCGGCCTCCTCCCTCCCATTTTCTCCACCCTCCCTTCTCGTAATGACTGTCACCTGTGGGTTAGTACCAGGGCAGCGGCTCCCTGATCCGTGCCCCTCTCCATGCACCTCTGTACCCCGCCCAGGGCCCCCGCACTGCACTTGGCATAGCACGGCCTCATGCGCCTGGTGGTAATGATTTCAGAGACTGTTTTCAGATATTGGGAGAAAAATGGGTGTGAACATTTTCCCATAAATATTTAGCTGTCAATGTGATTCCTTCAAAGCATTTTATGTATTCGTCTGACCCGCCAGACACATGGATCTTACCCAACACAGAAAGAAGAGACTCTTAAAACAGTGGAGAGAATAGCAGGTCCTATCTGTGCTGCTGGCTCTGAGCCCAGTCTAAGCTAGCACAAAGTGCCGTTAAAAAGTGATAATAGTCACATCGATTACCTTCTTCACATGTGATTCCTCTGAAAAACTGTCTTTTATTTGTCATTCTTAGGCTTTTATCTTGGATTCAAACTGCAGTTTTCCAGTTACATGATACACGTAGCTATTTAGGACTAGTTTGGGGGCCAAAGCAACTTATTTTGCAAAGCATGCTCATTGAAGTGATCTCAATAATTCTATAAACTATTTTAGAAGTTAGGGCTAGTATGTCATTCATTACAGGAGCCTTGTTCACATCACGCTGAAAAGGAGCTTCCAAGGAGATGTTAAAGAACAAAAATTCAACCTAGTCATTTGAAGATCTCACTGGCTTTATTAACCTATTCGTGAATTGGGTGGTGCCTCACTTAGCAAGGGGAGCCAAGTGGTACAAAATGCAAGGTTTTTATAGGAAGGAGGGTGAGACGAGGAAGTTATTAGCCAAAGAAAGGAAGGACTGTGTCCAGCTGTCACCTTCCCTCAGGGGGACAGGGCAGGTCTGATCCTGCAGATTCCCTCCTCTTCCTCTGGGCATGGAGAAGGCTCTGGGGACAGGTCACCTCATTGGTGGCCAGAAAATTCCTGGCTCCCAGGTTGAGAATACACTTCTGGGGGAGGCTGGGCCTGCCGTTGGGTTAGCTATGAGGTCCTGGCTCGGAAACTTGGCCTCAGTGACACCACTTTGGACCAGTTGTTTTCTTTTTGACGGGGATCAAGTTATGGAATCAATATATCTTTTCCAAGGCAGGGAAATATGCATCTCTTTAGTTATTTCATGCTTCTTAATAGAAAGGTGTAAGAACCTAGACCTTGTCTAATCGACCTTCAGCCCCCTCAGCTGCACCGTCATCCCCCCTGAAAACTTACACCGCTAGCCTCAGTCGTGGGCAATTCTAAGGGTCAGAACATTCTGCCTTACATGGAGACAAAATCTGCCCGCCTTGAACTTCCTTCTGGAGGGTCCTGGGGTCACAGAGAATAGCTCATCCTCTTGTTCATAGCAGTAGCTGCAGAATCTTCAAAATTCTTCTGTCACGTTGTCCTGTATTGTCTCTCCTCATACCTCTGCCTGGTATGGGATGAATTGTGCCCCTCCCCCAACAAATTCGTATGCTGACACCATTGCCTCTAACATCTCGGGGTGTGGCTATGGTGGACATACAGCCTTCAAAGAGGTGATTAAGTTAACAGGAGGCCTCAACTGAATCTGACTGGTATCCTTGGAAGAAGAGGAAATTTGGGTCCACAGAGACAGCAGGGGGTGCATATGCACCAAGGAAAGGCCATGTGAGGCAGAATCTGGCCATCTGCAAGCCATGGAGAGAGGACTCGAGAAAGCACAAGCCTACTGGCACCTTGATCTTAGACTTTCAGCCTCCAGACTCTGAGAGAATAGATGTCTGTTCTTTAAGCCACCAAGTCTGTTTTGTTACAGCTGCTGGAGCTGACTTATACATTCTCTCTCCCCAGCCCCACTAGGAGTGTGATTTGTTAGGGCCCTGTCTCTCCTCTTCGTGACATCAAGATAGCATGGGGCTGGTGAGGGGCTACAGGAGATAATCAACAGTATCTGGCATGCTATGCTATATGTCTTGTGAACATTATCATTCCTATCATTACATTATCCTTAATAAAAATATTAAATACGACAAGGTTAGGACAAATCTAATGGCATGATACTTCAGAATTTCTGTAAGGTTGACTTCAATCATTCCTAAATGCTTCTTCGGACATTTCTACTTGTGGCTCACATCCTTGTGTCCACACGTTCCTGGGTGAAATTGAGATTCGTTGCCTCTGATATTTTCCTGGTTTACTGGCCTCTTACGTTTTAAAGAAATGGTTAAAAAATATTTACATTATTTTGTTTTTAAATTGTGTAGTGTTGGTCAAAATATGCAAATAGGAAAACTATTCTTGTGATGGTTACTTAGAATCATGAGCTTATTTTCTATTGGCTAAAATTTTTCTAATAGTAATGGACTTGCTTTATAGTATTTAGTGATGGTGACCATGTTGGGCTTCAGCAAGCATGAGTGAATTGCAGGCACCGTGTTGTTAACATACGGTAGACATCCCCAAATACGTAAATGAAGATGTTACTGACCTAGAAGCTGGAGTCTGGGTTCTAGCCTCCTCTTTCCTTCTCCCCTGCCCTCTGCATTGCTCTGGAAACCTCACACCAGGTTATCCTCCTGTGGAGACAGACGTAACAGGTTCAAGAGCACGCCAGGCTTGTGGTCCTTTGATGGGCTGTGTGGGTCTTCTTTCCCCCCTTATCATACCATCTGAGGTTAGAACTCTTTTGTCTTTACACATGCAATTTGGTTTTTATCCAGCACTGGGAAATACTGTGGCTGGCAGTGTCCTCATGCTCCCTCTTGGAAATGCGTGAGGCTGGGTTGGTTTAATTTAAAACGTTCCAGTAATAACTTTCAGACGTTACAACTCAATTTGATTTTCTGAAGTCATCATGAAGGGGATATTTTAAAAGTCTTATTCCTTTAAGTTTAAAAGTGTTCTACAGAATTAATGTGGCAACAGCCAGCCACCCAGGCCAACTGCAACCTTCTAGAAAAGATATGCCCCCAGGACATTTCTCTAAATGAAGTGTCAAATCCAAATCAAGTCAAATTTCCAGTGTGGGATAATGGACTCTATTTTATGACTTTCTTCTGTGCCCCAGGGGCTGCTTGGGCCCATTACACAGCTGGCTGGTGTATATTAGCAGAGGGACTTTGAGTGGCTGTGGGCTCTTTGCTTGGTGAAACCCAAGCCACAGTTCTTAGGTTCTGGGGTTATTAACCGTGCGCCAGGTTTCCCCGAGAACGCTCAAACTCCATTCTGTTGTGAATACTTAATAGCAAGGAGGATGTGATTCTCTTTTTAGGGAAGTTTCTGTGACTCAGCGAATCCGTTCTAGTGTGATAGGCAAACTGTCAAAATTAATGAACGCCAACTGAGATTTGGTCCCTACAGGGAGAAACCTAGCGCGGTTGTGAATTAGCATGAAGGCCCCCATGTGTCTGGAACATGCTACATTTCAGCACAGATTCAGGCCTCGAGGATGTCTTCAGAGGAAACCACAGTTTTAATTTTGGAGAAGTAGTACACCAAGGTAGATAATTCAGATTTTTCTAGAACCAAAGGAAAAGAAAAGAAAAGAAAAGAAAGAAGAGCTATAATCAAAGACATTTTGGTAGTAGAGATTTGTTTGTTTAGTTTTTTTGTGTGGCTTCAAGTTAAGGCTGTCCTGGGTGAGCCTGACTCTATCTAGGATAAGAGACTGTAGAGGGGAGGTGAGTTAGAAGGCTTTGGAGTGTGCGCCAAAGGAAACATGGAGCACCAAGACAAGTCTGTCTGACTATGAGAACTGTAAGTCGTTACTTCCCAGTGAGGTTTCAGTTCAAGGTGTGTAACTTGGGGATTTGACCTTTAGAGGGCTGGACACAGAAAGGCAGGTGCCTTTACCTCCCTCCTGAGAAAGAGCACCCGGCATGTGTCCCTCATTCTTGGAGGAGTCCGGGTCCAAACACAGTCCCTGCTGCAATGACTCCTGTGAGCCAACCCCAGGTCTCTGTCTCCCTGCAGAGGTCAAACTTCCTATGCTTTGTCATCTCTAATGTGAAAATAGTAGTAATGCTACAAGACTTGTTTTGAAGATTTGTTTTATATCAAAATACTTAACATAATTCATATTCAGGAAACATCAGTCATTCAACTACACCCAAAACAAAAGCAATAATGGTATATTTAATAAAACTTAATTTAGGGGTGCCTGGGTGGCTCAGTCGGTTAAGCCTCCAACTTCGGCTCAGGTCATAATGTCACATTTGTGGGTTCGGGCCTTGCGTCGGGCTCTGTGCTGACAGCTCAGAGCCTGGAGCCTGCTTCGGATTCTGTGTCTCCCTTTCAACGTACAAGGCTTGCCCCTCCCCACTCAGGCTCTGTCTCTCTCTGTCTCAAAAATAATAAAAATAAAATAAATAAAAAACAAACAAGCAAAATTTGGTTTAGTAATGCACTTGGTGATACTGTCTCGGTAGATGTGAGGTGGGCAAGCCTTGTAAGTTGAGATGACGGTGATGTCGGGTGGGGGTGCAGCCACTAAGTAAAGGGGACACGCTCTCATCTTTGTACTGCCCAGAACACAAACATGAGCTCTTGGATAATTCACTTCCCTCCTTCTTTTTGGCCTTTGTTCTCTGACCTCATACAGGGTTTACTGGTAAACCCTCCAGCAATTTAAGGATGGGAGTGGGGGGAGGTGTAGAAGGAAAGGGTAGGGTGGGGGAAGGGGAGAGGAGTGGGGGGAGGGAGAAAATGCATTGGTATGGGAAAAATGGCCTATAAAAGTACAGGTGGAATTATTAACCATCTATCATGAAAGCCTGAGTTTAGAATGTTATATTTCCCTGAGATGTATTTATTTATAGTTGGTTGAATTTAATCTGGCAGCCATGTATTCAAGAAACACTTCTTGGGATTCGACTGCATGCTAGAAATTGTTGGGAAGGATCAGCGATCTATCTGGGAATTCAACCAACCGAACGTTGACCGTTTAGGAATTCCAACTTTAAGGAAGGGGAGAGACAGATAATAAAAAGCTGTAACGCATAAGTAAATTATGCAGCATGCTAAGAAGTGATCAACATTGTGCTGAGCGCCCGCAGAGGAGGGCAGTTGGGAGGACTTCCCGTAGGGGAGTGCGGGGTGAGAGCAAGTCCCGGTGAGATGAGAAGGGTGGGCTCCTGGAAGACTGGAGAACGTTGCAGAACCAGCCCGGTGCTTTCTGGGGGCGGGGCATCCCAGGCAGAGGGAGGAGCCTGCGCGGGTGCTAGGAACTAGGAACTGGAGTGGAAGGAGCAAGGGGCACGAGGAGGAGGTGACAGCAGAGAAGGGACTGTGAGCATGGATCATAGGGAAATAGTGGCTTTTGTGCCAGAGAATGGAGGCCCCGGAGGGTTCTGAGCAGAGAGAGGCGACCTGATGGGTGTGCCTGGATCGCTCTGGCTGAGGGAGTAGTGTGTGTGTAGGGGGCACAGTGGATGCCCAGAGAGCCACAGGGCATCGTTGTGACAGTCCAGGGGAGAGGGGTGGTGGTTTGGACCAGGGAGGTGGCAGGAGAGATGGCCGGTAGAGATGGCAAGGTGAGCGTATTTTGGAGGTGCCACTAACGGACCTCTGGATGCAGGGAACGTTAGGGCTGAGAAGAAGCGGGCCGTCGAAAGGCTTGGGCCCAGTGACTCCAAGGACGGATGGACATTAGCTCCTTTATTCAAAACCAGATATTATACAGAGCTAATTTTTTTTTTTTGTACGGACCTTGTGTGGTTCTAATTGGTCTCTTTCTGAAATATTAACAAATGTGGAAAAGAATCACATGGAAGAGGAGGATGGTAGGAGAACTTCATGAATGTGGTATGTTCTGAAGACCGGATCCCAGAATACGGGTGTGATGGAAGGAAATTAGAGCAACAGTTTACCAGAGTTCTAGTCAACAGATTTCCGCTCCCCCCGCCCCCAAGTCTTAAATGTTTGAGACTCCCAAGTAAGGCTGTGTAGGTGGGAGTCCTCCATCCTACATTCCATCATTCAGTCTTTGGGGTGCTGTTAGGCTCCATGCTGGCTGATAGGGGGTGAGAAGCGGTCACTCTGGTTCCAGACACGGAAGTCCCACAGAAGGGCTGGTTAGGGCTGCTGCTTCCTGTGACGGAACGAAACACACTCTCTAGAAGCACATTCTCCTACTGACTTTGCTTTCTGTGTTTTTTTTTTTTCCTTTCTAAGCTTTTTCTCCTAGTATTCAACATCTGTATTTTCAAATTCTCTGTTTACACTGAAATACTTAAGTTTTGAGGGCTAGATATCCGTTTAACTTAATTTTACGGACTATGAATGGCTGCCCTCCTTATCTTCTCCTACTTTTCTCATATAATGATATTGCCATTTTGGGTTAAATCAATAGTTAGGGTTTACATTATTATAACCATGTAAATATTAGCCAAAGCTGAGCTACAGAGCACCTTATGAACACTTTTCCTTCCTGTTACAGCTTCGTGTCTTCCCTGGAATTAATAATCACCGACTTTTGTGTTTACTTAGTCTTCACCTCACATGTAACCAAATCATCCCCCAAATTCTCCGACAGGGCTAAGTGCTCCTTTTAATACATCCTGATACATCAGGGTCTCTGAATGTTTATTATTTTTTAAACATGTCTGGGAGTCTTCTTACTGCAGGAGTCTGGGCTAGTTTCCACTCTACCTCTGTTAAGTGGGAATCTTACAATTTTTAATGTTTATTTCTGAGAGAGAGAGAGAGAGAGAGAGCAGCAGGGGAGGAGCAGAGAGAGAGGGAAACACAGAATCTAAAGCAGGCTCCAGGGTCTGAGCTGTCAACCCAGAGCCTGACGCAGGGCATGAACCCATGAACCGAGATCATGGCCTGAGCCAAAGTCGAATGCTTAACCAACTTAGCCACCCAGGCACCCTGTCTCTGGGAATCTTTGAATGTCACTCTGGAAATTGCTTTTCTGGAATTCCTCACCTGCCTTTAAGTCTCTGCGTCCTCTGCACGTCACACACTCCTCTCCCTTGGTTTGCTGCTTTATGTATTCATTCTAGGAGCTTTCTGAATAGGGTGCATGAGAGATACAGTTTTTGAGTTTGCATGATGCCTTTGTTTATTTGCTCAAATATGCCGGGTGTAGATTTCTAGGTCAGCCCCATGACTATGTCTATATATGGGCACACCAAGGTCAGGTGAAAGATCAGGTCCTAGAACTTCATATGTTGGACAGCAGGTTTCAACTACGGAGAACCCCAAGGAAGATGGCACTTTTTGTCCATAGGAATGCCTTTCTATGCCAACAGAGACCTGATTTGAGTGTATTTAAGTGTCTGCTGCATTATCAGTGTACCCAGTGTGGTGTAAGCTGATGGCGTACAAGGATGGTGAGGTCTCCTTTGCTGCATACATGGTATAAATGTTTGCGCAATGAATAAAGTCATACATAAATGAGCAATATCTTGATGAAGCAAAGACAAAAAAGTGAGGAGGACTAGATCAGCTGGTATGAAGGTATAGAGACAGGTGTGCTCTGTACAGTATTCCCCAGTGTCACCTGGGAAGAGAGGGGTGTACCATAACTGGAACCCAGACACTGGTTCTTTCTATCACTGCTTTGGAGATAGTGGGCACTGCTGATAAGACAAGGCACTGAACATCTATACTCTGTCACTGTTCATTCATCCTGCCCCTGAAACTCTACTCAAATGGTAGTAAAGGCAGGCATTCATACATAATCATAAGGACAAAGAGGAAGATGGCGGCAACCGTGAGCTGGTGTAACATATTGGGAAAAAACGAAGAAAATGACACAAAAAGGAAGCCAGAGAATAGGCTGGCGAACTGAAGGGCCAGGTTAGACTAGAGTCAATCCTCCGCAAATTCTTCTAATTGAAAAGATCGTGGCCACTTACCACGTAGGCTACGTTTGCAGTATTTGGGATGGTCATTCATCTTATTACTGAAATACAAAGGAAATCTGTGAATTACCTGGAAAAACACATCGCTTTAAAAAGGAGGCTCATGGAAGCCCTTATGCCAGAGCAAGATGGAAAATTGAGTGGCCCTGAGCTCGGTGCAGTTCTAGAAAAGAAAATGATGCTGAACAATGAGATTAACTAAGAAGAATTTTTTTTTTTTTTATCATTACGCTTCAATGCTTTCACTTAATACTGGAGCTTAAGGTTTCATTTCTGGAATTAGATTTTACAGTTTTCTGCTGGGGTCCCATTACAATCTCTGGCTTTAATTTATTTTGTTCTTTAATCATACGACAGGTAATTCAGTTGGCTTCAGTTAATTTCATTTTGGCCCTCCCTTTGATGGTCTTATTTTATTGCTTTGCTGTTGTGTTCGTTTCTGGTTCACACTGTTGTGCTTTTGGACACTCATTTTGGTAGTATTTCCTCTCTCTCTTCAAGCCTTTTAATCTTCAGAAAACAATTCTGTCAGCATCATTATGATGTTAACTTTATATTCCGCTGTCTTTTTCTGATGATTTTCTTCATTTATAATTCCTCATGTGAGTCTGCAGCCATACTCTTTTTTCATTAATTTGGTCTATTTTTGTTCCCAAATGTGTTCCCAAATGTTGCCAAATGCTAAGGAGTCATTTGCATCATCTTGGATGATGCCTGTGCTTTCATGCTGTGATCATCGTTCCCGGAACGCCTTCCACTCCTTCCAAATCACTGGCCACTTTCGTGCCTTCGGGAAACTTGGAGCTTTAAATGTTAACACTGGAACATAGCAAACTACATACCGATGATTCCTTACAGTGTCTGTATTCTACTCTAAAATTGCACACTTAACTGCCAGCCGTGTTGTTGAGAGTGACTTTCATCCATCCAAAGGGACAGAGAGATTTTATCTCTAAAAAGAATTCCCTAGACACATATGGAAATACTTCTCCAGAAGGATATTACAAACAATACTTAGACATTTTCTGAGTGAAAACATTAACATTCCTCTTATTCTTTTCCTCCAGAGATTTGTAAAATACATAGCAAAATCGAGCTTTTTTTCCTTGTTGAGAAAGCAGAACAAATATTGGACAAAAAGAACGTTTTTACACGTGGTGGCTAAATCTCCAGCACGTGTCCTTCTTGCAGTGTCTGAGAAATTCTTTTTCTCAGCTACTCATTCTTACTGTCCCTTGACATCTATCTAATGGAATTTTGATGATAATAGATGGTGCTTATGAAATACAGATTAAATATTGTTCCTTAAAAGGATTTTTTGGGCCACATGCAGTATGAAAGTCATCGTATTTGTCTTTCGAACATTTATTTATTCATTCAATAAAAATTTGAGAGCCTCTATGATATGCCAGTCAGCATAGCAGGTGAGAGGACTAAAGTTGCGTCATGTACATACAGTGTCCCTTTTGTGGATTTCGGTTTGGTGGGGGGTACACACCAAACCCCTAAGAAAAGTATTAGGAGCGAATCACACGGAACGCAGAGGTAGGACCTGGGGTCTGGGCTGGGAGGTGGAAGACCAGGAATACATGTCTAAGGACTTGATGTACAAGCTGAGATTCAAGGAGTGAGTAGTGGCATGTTGTGCCAAAGTATTCCAACAAAGGGCCCTGGATCTGTGCTCTCCCTTAGGAGGGAAGATGCTTGGGGACCCAAGGCAGAGGGGGCATCCAGTGTGGCTGGACTCTAGGAAGCCATCAGCATGAGGTAAGATTGAGTTCTTTCTTTTTTTAAAAACCACTTTTTTATGTCTTTATTTTGAGAGACAGAGACAGAGAGTGAGTCGGGGAGGGTCAGAGAGAGAGGGAGACACAGAATCCGAAGCAGGCTCCAGGTTCTGAGCTAGCTGTCAGCACAGAGCCCGACGTGGGGCTCAAACCCACGAACCGTGAGATCATGAACTGAGCCACAGTCGGACGCTTAACCAACTGAGCCCCTCAGGTGTTCCTAGATTGAGTTCTTTCTATGCATATTTTTATTAACATCAAAATACAAAAAGGTAGATTCAGTCTCAACAGAAAGCACTGATGGGCCACCCCCACAGAGGTTAGTGTGAAACGAGAAAGAAACCCAATTCTCAGGTCTCCTTTTCGATTTTGCTACTGCTCCCTAGAATTCTAACAGAATTCCTTCAGGTACTTCATGGAATTCTCTTATTAGGCACCAAATATTTAGGATTCTTGTGTCATCTTGATGAGTTGATCACTTACCATTAGGAAATTACCATCCTGTCATATTCTTTATCCCCAAATACTTTGACAATATTACGACCACTCCAGCTTTTTTTTTTTTTTTGAGTGTTAGCATGGGATTTAAAAAACTATTTTTGCTTTGAATCTGCTTCCTCATATGTTGTGTTGTTGTGTTTAATTTTATTAGGAATTGTGGAGCTGTTTTCCAAAGTCATTGTGTAATTTTACATTCCCACCGTAATGCATGAGAGTTTCAGGTGCTCCAGACCCTACAAAAATTTTGTATTTTCTTCTTTTTACTTAAGTGTTTATTGAAATTCCAGTTATTTAACATACAGCGCCATAGTAGTTTCAAGTGTACAATATAGTGGTTCAACGTTTCTGTACACCCCCCGGTGCCCATGGCAATGAGTGGACCCTTGATCCCCATTCCCCTTCCCACCTCCCCATTGGTAACCATTAGTGTGTTCTCTATAGTTAAGAGTCTGTTTCTTGGTTTCTCTCTCTCTCTCTCTTTCTCTTTTTTCACCTTTGCTCATTTGTCTCGTTTCTTAAATTCCACATATGAGTGAAATCAGGTGGTATTTGTCTTTCTCTGACCTATATTTCACTTAGTATAATACTTTCTACCTCCATTCATGTCATTGCAAATGGCAAGATTTCATTCTTTTTGATGGCTGAGTAATACTCCATTGTGTGATTGTATGTGTGTGTGTGGGGGGGGTCACATTTTCTTTATCCATCCATCAATCTATGGAAACTTGGGCTGCTTCAGTACCTTGGCTATTATAAATAATGGTGTAGCAAACATTGGGGCGCATGCATTCCCTTTGGATTAGTAGTTTTATATTCTTTGGGTAAATACCTAGTAGTGCAGTTTGCTGGATCATAGGGTAATTCTATTTTTAGCTTCTTAGGAGCCTCTGGACCCTTTTCCACAGTGGCTGTACCAGTGTGCATTCCCACCAGCAGTGCACGAGGGTTCCCCTTTCTCCACCTTTGTTCCAATGTGTTTATTTTTTTAGAGTGGTGTTAGCATGGGATTTTCATTTGTCCTTTTAATCTACCTATTTCTTCATATTTTAAAAGGAATTTCTCCTGGAGGCACCCAAGTCGCTCATTCAGTTAAGCATCTGGCTTGGGCTCAGGTCATGATCTTGCGGTTGTGAGTTCAAGCCCCACATCAGGCTCTGTGCTGATAGCTCGGAGCCTGAAGCCTGTTTTGGATTCTGTGTCGCCCTCTCTGTCTGCCCCTCCCCTGCTCATGCTCTGCCTCTCTCAAAAATAAATTAAACATAAAAAAATTAAATAAAAAGGAATTTCTCCTTGATAATGTGTAGTTAGGTCTTGATTTTTCATTCAATCTGACAATTTCTGCTTTTTAATTGGAGTGCTTAGCTATTTATTTATTTATTTGAGAGAGAGAGAGAGAGACAGGAGCATGGGAGAGGAAGGGAGGAAGGGAAGGAGGAAGGGAGGGAGGGAGAGAGAGAGAAAGGGAGAGAGGGAGAGAATCTTAAGCAGGCTCTACGCTCAGCATGGAGCCCAACATGGGGCTTGATCCCATGACCCAGGGATTATGACCTCAGCCAAAATCAAGAATCAAACACTCCACTAACCGAGCCGCCTAGGCACCCCATGTTTACCCATTTATATGTGATGTTAACATCAGTTGTTGAGATTTTAAATCTATCATCTTGTTACTTGCTTCCTATTCATTCCATCTATTTTCTCTTCTTTTTCTTCTTTTCCTGTCTACTTTTGGGTGAGTGGAGTATTTTTTTAATCATCAATTTTATCTCTCGAATGGATTAATATCTAAATTTTGCTTTGCTTTACCTTTTGTTTTTCCAAGTGGTTGCTTTAGGGTTTATCACACTGAAACTACTTGGCCTACTTTCCAGTGTAGCGCTTCAGGTGTCACAGAGGAAGTCACGGCAGTAGATTGTCATTTCCTCTTCCCACCAGCCCTTGTGCTCATCTCATCATCCATTTTTATCTCTATATATGTTAGAAACCCCGCAATATATTAGCGTCATTTTTGCTGTTGACAGTAAGTTGTCTTTTGATGGTAGTTTTTAAAATGAAGAAATACAGGGGCGCCTGGGTGGCTCCGTCGGTTAAGCATTTGACTTCAGCTCAGGTCATGATCTCACGGTTCGTGGGTTCGAGCCCCACATCGGGCTCTGTGCTGACAGCTCAGAGCCTGGAGCCTGCTTCAGATTCTGTGTCTCCCTCTCTCTCTCTCTCTCTCTCTGCCCCTCCCCTACTCATGCTCTGTTTCCCTCTTTCTCAATAATAAACATAAAATTTTTTTTTAAATGAGGAAATACTTATTTTTTTATTTTTACTTATATACATACCATCTTTTTGGCTCTCTTCATTTCTTTTATGAGGTCATAAATATCTATCTGGCATTTTCCTTCTGCCCAAAAGACTTCCCTTAACTTTTCTTATAATTGCTGGTCACTGTCACTGAGTCCTCTTAGCTTATGGATGTGTGAAAAATCATTATTATTTTGCCTTCATTTGTTAAGCATTTTTTTTTTTTGGCTGTGTATAGAATTTTATATGGCAGGCTTCTTTTCTTTATTCTCTTTAAATAATGATCTAATTTTTTGCCTCACTGTCTTCTGGTTTGCCTTGTTTCTAAGAAGTCAGCCATCATCCCTGTCTTTACTCTGTATGTAGTGTGTATTTTACTTAAAATTCTGGCTGTCTTTAAGATCTTTCTGCTTATCATCAGCCTGCATAAATTTATTTATGGTGTATCCTGGTGTGATTTTTTTCATGTTTCTTCTGTTTGGTTCATCGAATTTATGGGATATTTGGAGTTCCAGGATTCATTAAATGTTGAAAAACTTGGATGTTAATTTTTCAAAAAATGTTGTCTCCCTTTCTCCTTCTGAAATTCCAGTTATACATACATTAGGTCACGTGATATAGCCCACATCTCAGTGATTTTTTTGTTTATGGTCCTTAGACCCTTTTTTTTTGTTGTTGTTGTTATTTAATTTGTGTAGTTTTTAGTGCTCCATCTTCTGGTTCACTAATAGTTTCTTCTGCAGGGCCTAATCTGTTATTCATTTCATTTGTATGTTTTTCATTTCATGTATTTTTAATCTCAAGAAGTTTCATCTTGGCTATTTATATAGTCTCCATTTCATCAATATGCCCTTGGTTTTCTCTGCTGTCTTGAAAATATTGGGAGATTATTTGCAATAGCATTTAATGTTCATGCCTGCTAATTCTATCCTCTGTCATTTCTGTGTCTGTTTCTATTAAATGAATTTATTCCCAATAGTAGATCATATTTTCCTGCTTGTGTCCAAATTTTTACTGAATACCAGATATTTAAAATCTTACATAATTAAGTATTAGATTTTATTCTTTTCCACTAGTTAGTATTAAAATGGGTTAAGTTACTTGAAATCAATTTCATTCCTTCTGAAATCCATTCTGGGATCCCTTTTAGGCTCTGTAATGATGAAATTGGCCCCCAGTGTTAGGCTGATACACTTCTGAGTACTTTATCGGATACCCCTTACGTTAGTTCTTTCCGCCCTGGCTGGCTGGAATTGGAATCGGTCTCTCCTTCATATGATCTTCAGGGATTTTCCACCTGTTCCTTCCGGTGTTTCTCATTCAGCCTTGGCCGTTTCCTCCCATACACGCAAACATCCATACACAGCTGTGTGTAAAGACTTATCCAGGGGAACCTTCTCTGGGTCTCTGGAGCTTTCCACCTGTGCAGCTTCCTTCTCGCTGCTTTGTAAGTCTGGCCGCCTTGGCCTCCCACATCTCACATTTGTTCTTCTCAGCTCCAGAATTTCACCAAGTTCCACTAGGATTTCCTCCTTTTGGAAGGATTTGGGAACTCTCTTTAGGCAGAAAGCTGGGCCCTTGGAGGGCCCACCTTGTTTGTTTATTTCCTTCTGTTGTGCATTACTGTTCTGTATCGCCTGAATGTCTACTTGTGAGAGGCTAAATCTAGTGCCTGGCGTTTTGTTTGTTTGTTTGTTTTTTATCATGAATAGAAACTGTATTTAAACGTTTTATGCCCCTGTGAAGTTTTGTCCAGTTCTTATTCCTGAGAACAATTTCACCATTTGCTTCATTGTTGGGGAATAGATAGAATAATGGAAATACATTAGAGTTCAATGCATATACCATACGAGCACATTTTTAGAGCCTGACTTGGAATTATTTTATGGAAGTTTAGAATGCTTTCCAAGTCATTATGAGGCCATTCATTTATCTGTTTTCAGATCACCTGAGATCATCTGATCAAGATGACACTAAATTTCAAAGCACTCATTCAAACATGAAAACATTTTGTAGTCTCTGAATCAGTGAAGGGTTCTGCTTTCTAGAGAATATTTACCTAAGGCTAGGTTATATCCCTTTTCATTTTGGGAGACCTTTACAGAAGCAGCTCATTTTACTAAGCACAGCCATGCGCATGTTCCTGTAAAATCAATAAAAAATATTTTAGTCCTAAATGGCATTTCCATTCAAAATGAATGTACCTAATTTGCACATCTAATGGTCTGTTTTGGTTCTCATGTTTTCTGATCTCTCTGAAGCAATTGACACTGTTGAAAACAACTGGTTGGCTTCCTAAAATACCATCCTTTTCTTTCGAATGTATCATTCTCTCCGTGATTTGGGCTCCTGATTGCATAATTTCCTCCTTAGCTTCCTGATGGTTTTTTCTTTTTTCATTTCTTTAAACGTATTAACAGTAATTGAAGTATGGGATATCTACATAAAAGTGTACATATCAGAGTGGATAGCACAGTGATCTTTCCAATGGCGTCGCTGACCAGGGTGCCCAGAGCCTGCGTCAGGAACCTGAACGCGGCCGGCAGCCTGAACGCCACTGGGTCCTTTCGTTCTCTAGACCCACTCTGACCTGTGATTCCTTTTTAAGATTTTTTTTTAATGTTTATTTATTTTTGAGACAGATAGACAGACTGCAAGTAGGGGAGAGGCAGAGAGGAGAGGGGGAGACACAGAATCCAAAGCAGGGTCCAGGCTCTGAGCTGTCAGTACAGAGCCCAACAGGAGGCTGGAACTCACGGACTGTGAAATCATGCCCTGAGCCGAAGCAGGAGGGTTAACCAACTGAGCCACCCAGGTGCCCCAGGAACCTATCATTTTAAAGTTCTTTGTCTTTTAAAATGACCAGTCATAGTTAGACACCTAAAATACCCTGGGGCAGTGACCTGTTGACCCTGTCTTGGCCAGATCTTAGTAAAGGGGTGAGGTTGCTTAACAGAATCTTGAAAACCAAGTTAACCTTTAGGTCACAATGTTCGTTGTCGAGTTACATTCTTAGGGTCTTTCTAGAGCCAGGTTGCTCAACCTTGAATTATTTATCAGAACGGGAGTGAGCGAGTGAAACAATGGTTGGTATTTTAGGGTCCAGTTTGACCCGCAGAGGTAGGGTCTTACTGGACCAGGCATACAAGTTATTGAATTTTGACATAAGGACTTTTTCCTCTTCTCTCTCCTTCCTTTCATGGCCCTGCCCACAGAGTCTGGAGGAATCACATCAAGACTGTTCATATAGGTGTTCTCCTCTGGCCCCGCCCCTGACCACGCCCACAGCAGCCTGACTGGAGCTCCTCTTAAACCCAGTGTTAACTTTCTAAGACTAGAGTTTGGAAAATTGCATGCCCTGCATCAGAACTTTCACTGTTTCTCTATTTTTTTAAAACAGCTTTGTCGAGATATAATTCACATGCAATAAAACGTACCCATTTGTGTCAGTGGTTTTTAGTAAATTTGTGGATAAGTATAGGCTTCACCACAGTCAAGTTTAAAACCTTTGCAATCACCTTGCAAAGAGACCCTGCTTTTGGCCCTTAGTTACCACGATTCCCCCTCGCCCTTGCCTTCAGCTCTAAGGAAAACACTCCCTTCTTTTTGTCCTTAGAGAGTTCTCTCTTCTAGACTTTTCACAGGAATGTTATTATGTAGAGTATGGGGCCTTTTGTGATTGGCTTTTTTCCCTTAGCATAATGTTGTCAAGAGTCGTCCGTGTCCCTATCAGGTGTCAGTCTTTCATTTCTTGCTCTTCATGAAGAAACTTCCACTGTTACGGATGTGCCAGAGTTCGTTGATCTGCTCTTCAGTTGATGGACACACCAGTTGTGTCCACATCTGGCTATTGTAGATAATGCTGCTTTCAATACTTGTGCACAGGTTTTTGCACCGATGTGTGTGTTCATTTCTGTTGGACACATACCTATGGATGGGACTTTCTGTGGCCTGCAGAATTAAGCACGCGCTTTCTAGCATGAGATCTGATACCACTTATGATCTAGACTCCGTAACAAGGGTCTGAAATGGAAGTTTCCTGAGATCACGCTCCAAGCTTTGGGTTGTGATGTCCCCGGGCCTTAGCACGGTGCCAGGGCAGTCGTAGGTGAGTGTGTAACAGAGTGAGTGAGTGAGTGTGAAGATGCTTAGTTTCCCTCTCTCACATTGTGCATCACTGTTATTTCTGCCCCAAAGTTCCTATTATCTGGGACCTTCTCGCTTCTCTCCTGCCTGATGACTCAGTGTCCTAACATGTTTATGCCCTCTGCCTAGACTTTCTTCCCTCTTCTCTTCTGGAGAGGTTCCCTGTCTTCCCCACGTTGGGGTAGTCTCTCTCATTTATGCATCCATAGCATTTTGTGAGTAGCTCTGCCCCAGCGCTCAGCAAGAATTACCATCCATCTCTTTACTGACCATGGAACCCTCTGGATGAATGAGCGATTGTGTCTGGCAACATTTCTTTCATGTCTCTTCACGTCGGTCGCCAGATCCGAATTTTCAAGAAAGCAATATAGACTTACTTTTCGTTCTAGTGTAACATTCTTCTTTCTATTGTCGCTGGAGCCCTGCTCACACCATCTGTTATAACGTTATAAAATGTGGAGAAATCTGTGTGTGAAAGAACAATCCCCCAAAGCCCCTTCCTTCGGCATCCTTAGTGTCCTTACCCCAGGATTTTATCCGCGGAAGGTTTGGAGCAAGATTATGCCAAATGTTTTGTTTAGCTTTCTGCTATTAAACTGCAGTTCGTTTTTGGGAGATTTCACACGCACGTGATTCACAGCGAGATCGCCTGAGCCTTTTCTGGGGGGAGGGAGAAATGCTGCTTTATTTGGGGGGTGTGCAGCATGCTATAAAATGAAGTACTATTATTTAAGCAGATGGATGGTCCCTTAGACGGAAGGAGCAGAAGCTGCTGGAATGTAGTTTGGGTTTTCGTTTGCCTTTGGCCATATGATGTGTATCTTAAAGAATGAGTTTATGTTACGTTATTAAACCCAGTGGTGTGAAATCCAAAGACTCAAGTGAAATACCTTAAAAAAAATGTAAGGAGAAGTGACAGTAATCCCCTGTGGGTCACTTATCTCCTTAACTATACCAGGATTAAACATTTATTTTGCATTTCTTTCTTGCAGGCATTTGCATAATTTCACATTTATATAGGACATATTTCTTACATACATTCGTGTGTTCAAAGACTAACAATTCTTAACAAGGCTACATTTATGAGACAGAATGAATTCAAATACGACTAAATTGTATTTAGTTCAAATTACCCAAGCCCAGCTGACAGGAGAGTAACGTGGGGCGGGAACAAAAACGAATCTGGTGGAATTAATTAGCCTCAAAGAGTGACAGTCACCTCCCTCCTAACAATGTGTTTGGGGTGATGTCAGTTTCCTAGAAAGCTCAGATGTAAAATCACGGTGCTACTATCAGCCTCTTTATTTGAGCTGAAAGCTGTAATGTTTAATCTGAGCCAATTTCTCAGTTAGCAATCATTTTCATACTGTGATTTATGGAGCATTGCTGAAGATTTTGGTTCTGGTAGGGAGAGAAAGCTATCCAAGTTACCCGCCTGCCTTCTCTTGGAGGGACTCGATCACTGTTAACAAAGTGGCTTTTTTCTCCTCCATCTCTTGACACACGGCATCCCCTCTGTTTCTCAGCTCGGGATAGTTAGCACTGGTTCCAGTGGGCAAGCTGGTGGGCACTGCCCCTGAGGGGGATCAGCGGGCAGCGGGTGGATGTTCAAATGAGGTCTCCGGAGGATGCTGAATGTCCTAAACACAGCTTCTCCGGGATTTGGCTTTACAGAGTAAAGGCAGCCACATGCTGAAATTAAATCTTCGTCAGAAAAATTGCATCTGGCGTCTGTAAACCTTTCGCCCCAAATCCACCCACAGTCAAATGATGACCCTTTTGAATCTCCACCTCTTCTGTAGAGAGGAACCTGTGCTCACGGGGTAGAGCTGCTCTTCACAAGCCCAGAATAACCCCTTGCGTATCACAGCTTTGCCTGGTACAGCCCAGGTGCTCAATAAATGATATTCTCATCACTGCCCAGTGAGATTAAGTCCACGTAAGGAGGGCGTCTTTCCTCACGTGAATATGTGACTAAGTGTGCGTTTGTTTTTAGAAAGTCACATAAAGCATCAATGGCTGAGAAGTAGGTCTTCACAGCATTTTAAAATCTCTGGTTAATTTTTGGATTCTAGAAATTGTCTCCTTTGTTCATGTAAACGACACTCTGTGACTGTTTGTTACAGAGTACAACATAGGTGCTCATTAAATGAATTAAAAAGCCAGATGTATGTGACTAGGTTTGCAGATATCTTATATGTAGCAATGAAAACAGAAATAATTTAAATAACTAGGATCAGGAAAATAGTTTATTTATTTAAAAAATTTTTAAATGTTTTATTTATTTTTGATACAGAGAGAGACAGAGCATGAGAGGGAGAGGGGCAGAGAGAGAAGGAGACACAGAACTGGAAGCAGGCTCCAGGCTCTGAGTTAGCTGTCAGCACAGAGCCCGACGCGGGGCTCGAACCCACAGACGTGAGATCTGACCTGAGCCGAAGTCGGAGGCTTAACCAACTGAACCACCCAGGTGCCCCAGGAAAATAGTTTAGAGAATCATGTTATATAAAATGTGCATCCACTATTTACTCATAAGGTCTGTATTGACATACAAACTTCGTATATGAAAGAACATTAAGAGAGTGAAGCAGAGCCTACAACAGCTGCATGGTTTATGTATATGTATTATTACATAGAATGATCATAGAGGTGCGTATGGCACGCGGGCAGATGGACCAGAAGAGGAAGCTGGTGGAATGAAGTTCCGTCAAAGTTCTCATTGTCATTGCTGCCCATTTTCGATTAAAAAATGCACTGTTGAGGGGCGCCTGGGGGGCTCCGTTGGTTAAATGTCTGACTTTGGCTCAGGTCATGACCTCACAGCTCGTGAGTTCGAGCCCCGCATCAGGCTCTGTGATGACAGCTCAGAGCCTGGAACCTGTCACAGATTTCTGTATGTGTCTCTCTCTCCTTTTCCCCCACTCATATTCTGTCACTCTCTCTCTCTCTCTCTCAAAAAGAAATAAACATTAAAACATTTTTAAAAAATGCATTGTTGATTTGATGCTATTTGTAGAAAACCAGTTGTGCTTTGTAAAAAGGTTTTACATACAAATACAGATTTTCATTTGTAAAAATTGTGACCAATTTCATTCAAGAATATATCTCAGTGTACTTACCAACCAGAGCAATTCAGCCCTGGCAACTGGATCTAGTCATTCATCCTTTTAGCCTGTGCTTATTGAGAGCCCACTAGGTGATCAGTCTCTGCATGCTAGGTGACGATGTGAGCGAATGGTGACACTTTTCTCAGGGGCCTGATGTTCTAGAGGGGGCGTCCAACATCTAGAATACAGAGCATTAGTATAGCTATGTACAGAGCATAGAATCTAGCATACTGACTCCCAGTAGTAGTTATTACTGTGGAGACAGAGCAGGGCATGGGGAACAGGCTGGTAAGTAATCAATTACAAGTTAAGATCTAGGATCTTAACTGCTTGTACACAGTGTGAAATGAAGCTGCTGCCTTACTCACTAGTACCAGCCTCTCTGTCCATAGTTGAGCAATTTCGAATGATGTTATTTTAGTCAAACCTGGCGATTGTTTCTCAACGTTCAGAGGCCAGGCTGATTGAAGGCCAAGTTCAGAGAGTGCACCTTCCTGACCAATTGTTGTGTTGTCTTCTTGTAGTTTTCAGTGAGGACCTTCACTCCAGCCTCTACTTTGTCAATGCATCTCTGCAAGAGGTAGTGTTTGCGAGCACCACGGGGACCCTGGTGCCCTGCCCCGCTGCAGGCGTCCCTCCTGTGTCTCTCAGATGGTACCTAGCAACGGGCGAGGAGATCTACGATGTCCCCGGGATCCGCCACGTCCACCCCAACGGCACTCTCCAAATTTTCCCCTTCCCTCCTTCAAGCTTTAGTACCTTAATCCATGATAATACTTATTATTGCACAGCTGAAAATCCTTCAGGGAAAATTAGAAGTCAGGATGTCCACATCAAGGCTGGTGAGTACGTTTCCTCTGCTTTGTTCCTTCTGTGCCTAAGGGGGGGGGGGCTGAGGGGCGGGGCGCGGGGCTGGGTGATGACCAACAGTAAACCATCACCAGCTGAGAACCAACGGAAACCCTGTCATCGGTCCATTCTGGCACTGTGGACAGCTTCTTGGGGACATCAGAGCACCCCTTGACTGGCTCTCAAAATGCCTTGGGTTGCTAGAGCTAAGAGGTGAAATCAGTGATAGCACGTGGGTCAAGGCCAAGTTGAACTGCACATGGATTTTATTTTGACTGATTGATACTCTGACTAGGACTTTCCATGCCTCAGATCCACTGTGTTTGCGTCCTGCCCTGACAATGCTCTTTCCTCCCCTAGAGGCAGGCCGTGTGGGGGCGGGGAGGAGAAGGGAGGGAGGAGAGACACACATCGGAAATGGAAAACAACTTTGGCATCAAGGTGTGATGTAACTTGAAATGAAACACAACAGGTCCGATATTCTTGTATTCCTTGTGAAATTAAAAAGGGATCATTTTCAACTTTTTTGAGTGTGGCACAGGTTGCTGGTATGTTGTCAGTGAATAAATCCTGAATTGGTTGTATTCCTTTGAACAGCATATGTACATATAAAATAATATATATAACATATATGTTATCTATACACATGTATGTGTATAGATAAGATATATATGCATGTATATATTTAATATATATACATATATATTTTAAATGTTTATTTTATTTTCAAGGGAGGGGAGGGGCAGAGAGAGAGAAGGGGACAGAGGATCTGAACAGGTCTCTGCACTGACAGCAGAGCTGGATGTGGGCCGCAAACTCACAAAATGCGAAATCACAATCTGAGCAGAAGTCAGATACTTAACCCATCGAGCCACCCAGGTGCCCCGATTACATTTCTATAAGTCAACTGCGGAATACAGTCTGAGATTCACAGACATAAAAAAGTTATACATACAGGACGTATTGTGTTATTTTACAGATTGAACAAAACCCTGAAAAACCAACTCACAGCTAGACTCTAGTTAGCAAACAGCGTCTTAAAATTTTTTTAAGCTTCGCCTTATAAATATTATGGCAGGCTGACATAATATAATGTCAGGGCAAAGAGAATGTGACTCTGATTGTTGTCTTATGCTCCAGGTAGCTGGGGGAGTTTGGTTATAATTTCTGTAGCAAGATGCTACTTGAAGACTTCACAACATGAGCAAATTATGAAATGTTTCTGAATTTGTGCATATGATCTCTTTGATGTAAGCAATCAGACTTTAGACTACAGTTCATTCTGCTAGCGAGTCACTTCCCCAACTCTATTTTGATCTCTGTGACACGCTCATGAATCCCAGCACCTGAGAGAGAGCGTTCTTGAGAAAGGAAGAAAAAGATGGGCTTTAATCAGCAGTTATGAAAAGTTGATACCCTGAATAATTAAAATAAATGCAATTTGTAGGGAGACCTCTAAACCTGACAATCCGGAGGACATAGTGAGTGCCTTTTACTTGGCAGGCTGAAAATGTTCATGATGTGTTACGGAAACATATTTATAGTCTACAAAGTGCCACTTTGAGAAGAACCTGGAACTTCAAACAGCTATGCTGTGTGTTAATCCGTGGTTTCTGTCTTGGGTTTCCCGTCAGATAAAGGAATTAAGTGTTTACTCCTGTTTTAGCTGCCATTTTTGAAACTTGTCATGGCATTGATGCTGAACGTGTTAGGGGACGGAAATCTCATCATCGTGTCTGTGCCCTCTTCTGCTTCTGCATAAGGACGTTCTTGCTGTTCATGTGCTTGTATTCCTCACATCTACTCATGCTAAGCACGTGCATCAGACACGTGATTGCTGCGTCCGCGTGACCTTATGAGACGGACAGTCACGTTGCCCAAATGCAATTTATTTTCTCATTTGATTTGACTTCTTGTTGTGAAGACATGATGACTATAATAGTTTTTCAGATTTTTTCTTGGACGCTTGAAAGTCTGGTTTCCCCATGTTTATGTAGATGCTAGTATAGAACTCGATGGCTGTTTGGAAGAGCAGGTGGTGGGTGACCGGTTATGCTACCCAGTGACAGCTGTCGTGTAAGAGTTGAGCAGAATGGGGCCCACGGGGTGGCGCCTCACATCAGATCTTCCTACCTGCCTCAGTGTCCCTCCAGATCCGGGTTGGGATTTTTGTGGAATAATCCATTGGGTAAAAATGGCCTCAGAATCTCTCCATTGGCAGTTCAGGGAATTCTCAATTTTTTTTTTATTCCATTATTTTATTTATTTTTTTTAATAGTTTATTGTCAAATTGGTTTCCATACAACACCCAGTGCTCTTACCCACAAGTGCCCTCCTCCATCACCACCACCTCTTTTCTCCTTTCCCCTCCCCCTTCAACCCTTGGTTTATTTTCAGTATTTAATAGTCTCTCAGGTTTTGCGTCTCTCTCTCTCTCTCCCCAACTCTCTTTCCCTCTCCCCCTCCCCATGGTCCTCTGTTAGGTTTCTCCTGTTCTCCTGTTAGACCTATGAATGCAAACATGGTATCTGTCCTTCTCCGCCTGACTTATTTCGCTTAGCATGACACCCTCGAGGTCCATCCACTTTGCTACAAATGGCCAGATTTCATTCTTTCTCAGTGCCATGTAATACTCCATTGTATATATATACCACATCTTCTTGATCCATTCATCAGGTGATGAACATTTAGGCTCTTTCTATGATTTGGCTATTGTTGACAGTGCTGCTATGAACATTGGGGTACATGTGTCCCTATGCATCAGCACTTTTGTATCCCTTGGGTAAATCCCTAGCTGTGCTATTGCTGGGTCATAGGGGAGTTCTACTGATAGTTTTTTGAGGAACCTCCATACTGTTTTCCAGAGCAGCTGCACCAGTTTGCATTCCCACCAACAGTGTAGGAGAGTGCCCGTCTCTCCACACCCTTGGCAGCATCTGTAGTTTCTTGATTTGTTCGTTTTAATCACTGAGGTGGTATCTCAGTGTGGTTTTGATTTGTGTTTCCCTGATGATGAGTGATGTTGAGCATCGTTTCATGTGTCTGTTGGCCATCTGGATGTCCTCTTTGGAGAAGTGTCTGTTTATGTCTTCTGCCCATTTCTTCACTGGGTTGTTTGTTTTTTTGGTGTGGAGTTTGGTGAGTTTCTTATAGATTTTGGATACTAGCCCTTTATCCGATATGTCATTTGCAACTATCTTTTCCCATTCTGTGGGTTGCCTATTAGTTTTCTTGGTTGTTTCCTTTGCAGTGCAGAAGCTTTTTATCTTGATGAGGTCCCAAGAGTTCATTTTTGCTTTCATTTCCCTTGCCTTTGGGGATGTGTTGAGTAGGAAATTGCTGCGGTGGAGGTCAAGGAGGTTGTTTCCTACTTTCTCCTCTAGGGTTTTGCAGGGAATTTTCATTCTTCATGGTTATCAGTGACTTTGACTTAGGTCTCGGTGTCCCCAAAGTCGGATGGCTCCTCTGTCATGCTGTTGCAGGATGTTTAACCTCAGTCCCCAGGATTCATTGTCTCATTCCTTCCGAGAATGAAAAGGTGGACACAAAAATGAGTAGCAGGCACAAGTTTATTAGAGTAGAAGATTAGAAAGTAAGAATAGTAGGGGCGCCTGGGTGTCTCAGTCAGATGAGCATCTGACTTCGGCTCAGGTCATGATCTCACAGTTTGTGGGTTCGAGCCCCACGTTGGGCTCTGAGCTGTCAGCTGCCTTCAGATTCTGTGTCTCCCTCTCTTTCTGATCCTCCCCTGCTCATGCTGTCTCTTTGTCTCTCTCTGAAAAATAAATAGAACATTAAAAAAAATTAAGAATAAAAAGAAAGTAAGAATAGTAGAAAAGCTCTCTTTACTGGAAGAGCCCTTTCAAAGTGAATGCCTGAGGACTATAGGAAAGGGTCCTTGTTTTTGAAGATTCTGGTCAGCCCTCCCCTTTCCCTCCCTCCTTCTTTCTTCTCAGGTTCTACCCTTAATGGCTTGGTAGCTAGAGGGGCTGGGTGGTCCATTCCTGATTGGCTCATTTCCATTTTATGAGGGGTGGCCTGTGGCCATACTGAGATCTTTTGTCACATTCCTGAGGGGGGGGGTAGGTGGGGTCTGTTACATGCTTAAGAGGAACCTTAAGCCTGGGGAGGGGGCAGTTTCTGTGGTCAGACACTCCCAGCAATGTTCCAAAATATGTCTTTCTCCCCAGGGACCTCAGATCCTAATCTTATCCTCTCCACCGATTTTATCCTCTCTTTTCCTGTCATAATGTCACATGAATCAGCAAGCCTGGTCACCTTGCACATCAAAGACCTTCTTCCCCTTTCGTTTCAAGGACAAGAACACAGCAATATGCCCTGTGGCCCCACCCATGGCCCCTAGCAAATAGCACTATAGCCTTGGGCAAGTAAAAAAAATCTAGTGATTGTTTCCTCTTTCCTTGGTGGTGGTTAACAGCATGTGACTGCAAAGTCTGCTGTGGCTGAGGTGGACTGGCAGGGGTCGGACGCACCCTATTACCTGAAACAACTACAAGCAGACAAGACACGTAGAGCCACAGTTGTCCAGACCTGCCATCAGGCCGTGGAGAAGCTGTGTTATGCCCAAGATTTCAATATCATCCCCCAAAACCAGAGACACCCGGGGAGACCGAGTCATGCATGCAAAAGCAAAGGGCTTTATTACAGGTTTAGGCTCGCCGGGCCTAAACTTGGTCTCACAGATGTCACCAATACTGTGGATCTGTGCTGAGGGCCCCAACAAAAGCAGGGTAGGGCCTTTATGGGTTTGGGAAGGGGGAGTTACAGGAAATTGAGACACAGGTACAGTGACCCAATCATTATCTCATAACATCATTGGCAGTAACTTTAACCATACACATTGTCCAGAGTGTTTGTTACTTTTGGCGGGACCCAATCACAATTTTTAAAGTGTTTACCAATTACAGAGTGGACCCAGGACCCTCAAGTAGGCTGTAACTAGCTGTAAGCAATAAGTGATTACCTTTAGCTTCTATCTCTAGGCCTGCCCATAGAAATGTTCAGGGTGTTAGCTGGCCTTTCCTGATTGGGGGTTACAAGGGTGGTCCCTCCTGCCTTGGGCAATGTGTGCCCTTTTATTGTCTAATGATTCTGAGAAACCAACACCTAGGCCTTCAAGGTCCTGAAGGAGGGAAGGAGGGAAACTTGAAGCCTGCCATAGAGTCAGTTTGATTCAGACCTGCAGTCCTTACAGCTGGAGAAAGCAGCTAAGCCCTGTGATCGCCCCTGGGCACTGCCTCCAGTTCCCAGATGGCGGATGCAAAAACCTTTACACAAATTTTTATAGCAGCTCTATTCATAATTGCCAAAAGTTGGAAGCCACAAAAAGGTCCTTAAGTATGTGAGTGGATAATAACAAAGACTTTCTCCTTGACATTGATCTTCTGTCTGTCCTCCCCCAGCCCAGTTTTAGTAAGACTCCTACTCAGTCCTCCTCTCCTTTTCATATCTGGCCATTCTGATATCTGATCACGTTCCTCATTCTTACTTTGATATGTGAGTCTGTCCTGCCTTCAGCCTTGATGTCTCCTCTCTGGAATCTTCCATCCACTGACCCCCTCCCTCTGCCCTTTGGCTATAAATCCCCACACTTCCTTGCTATATTTGGAGTTGAGAAAAATTTCTCTGTTGAAATAGTCATGAGTCCTATTGCAATAGCCTTGAATAAAGTCTTTCTTTACGTTTTAACAAACATCAGAATAATTATAAAAACAAACTATGGTAAATCTATACAATGGAATACTATTTAGCAATGTAAGGACCCAAGCTACCGAGTTATGAAAAGACATGGAGGAACCTTAAGCGCATCTCATGAAGTGAACGAAGCCAGTCTGGAAAGGTTACGAACTCTAGGATTCTTGCTCATACGCATTCTGGAAAGGGTGAAACTATGACACAACAAAACGTTCAGTGCTTTCCAAGGGCTCCGGGGAGGAAAGGAGGGATGAATAAGAGGAAAACAAGACATTTTTGAGGCAGTGAAACCTCTGGATGATACCTTCATGGTGGCTATATGGCATTCTTTGTTTTTTTAAGTTTATTTATTTATTTTGAGAGAGAGAGTGCATGCAAGTGCAGAGAGAGAGAGGGAGACTCCCAAGCAGGCTCCCCGCTGTCAGCTCAGAGCCCAGTGTGGGGCTCGGACTCCCGAACCATGATATCATGACCGGAGCCAAAATCAAGAGTCGGACGCTCGACCAGCTGAACCACCCAGGCGTCCCTACGTGACATTCTTAGTTGAACTGCGCAGCACAGAAGGAGCCTTCATGTAAACAATGAGCTTTAATTAATAAGAATGTGTAAATACTGATTCACAAATTGTAACAAACGTATAACACGATTCCAGCTTGCCAATAATGAGAGAGACTGCAGGGGTGAAGAGAGTGTATGGGAACACTCTGTACTTTCTGTAAAAGTCTTCTGTAAACCGAAAAACGGCTCTACAAAATAAAATCTATTCCAAAAGAAGTGAAAAAATATTTCAGATAGCTTGATGTACAAATGGAATCCCCACAGGAATGGATGGGAAAACAAACAAACAAAATAAATGAAGACTTGAAATACTGGCTAACCTTTTAAAAATTGACAAAAACTATAATCTCAAAGATCCAAGGAGCTCAGCAAGCTCCAAGCACAAGGTACACGAAGAAGATTCCACCGAGGCTCATCAGAATCTGATTTCTCAGGACCCATCTCGAGACCAAATATTAGAAACGGCCAGAGGAAAAAGACACACTATAAGGGGAAGAACGAAAATTAGAACAGCAGCAGATTTCCCTTCAGAATCAACGTGAGGAAACAGAGAAGCAACGTCTTCAAAGTACTAAAGGAAATGTCATTTGTAAATCTAGAAATCTGTATCCAGTGGAAGTATTTTTCAAAAATAAAGGTGAAATAGAGGCATTTTTCTGGATACACCAAAGTTGAACGCATTTATCAGCAACTGACCTGTTCTTGTAGAAATTAAAAAAAAATTTTTTTTATGTTTATTTATTATTGAGACAGAGAGAAACAGAGCCTGAGTGGGGGAGGGGCAGAGGGAGAGGGAGACACAGAATCTGAAGCAGCTCCAGGCTCTAAGCTGTCAGCACGGAGCTGACATGGGGCTCAAACCCTCGAACTGTGAGATCATGACCTGAGCCGAAGCTGGACGCTTAACCGACTGAGCCACCCAGGCACCCCTGTACTTATAGAAATCTTAAATGAAGTTCTACAATCAGAAGACAAATGGCTCCTAATGGAGTCTTGGATCTACTCAAAGAGAAGAATGACCATGGTAACTACATGGGTAAAGAAATTACATTTTCCTAGAATTAAAGTATAATCGGTGTACAATATCCTATTAGTTCCAGGTGTACATCATAGTGACTTGATATTTTTATACATTAAAAACGTTCTCCCTTAGAAGTCTAATTACCACCATCACCATACAATGTTATTGCAATATTATTGACTCTGTTCCCTATGCTCTACATTATGTTCCCATGACAGATTTATTTTATAACTGGAAGTTTGTACCTCTTAATCCCCTTCACCTGGTCCACCTCCCTGCTCCGGTAACCAACAGTTTGCTTTCTGTATCCAGAAGTCTACTTTTGTTTCATTTTGTTTGTTCTTTTGTTCTTTTTTTAAGATTCCAACAGGTAAGCAAGCTGATGCGGTATCTGTCTTTCTCTGACTTATTTCATTTAGCATAATACCCTCTGGATCTGTCTGTGTTGTCACAGAAGGCAATATTTTAGTTTTATTATGTCTGAGTGATAGTCTATTTTGTACACACACATTCACCCTCCTCCTCGTGTATTCTTCATCCTCCTATCTGTGGACCCTTAGGTTACTTATGTATCTTGGTTATTATAAATAGCACTGCAGGGAACATAAAACTTTTTGAATTGGCGTTTTTGATTTTGTTTCAGATACATATCCAGCAGTAGAATTATTGGATTGTATGGTGGTTCTGTTTTAAACTTTTTGAGCAACGTTCATACTGGTTTCCTTGGTGGCCGCACCACTTTATATTCCCACCAATGGTTCACAAGGGCTCCCCTTTCTCTACATCCTCGCCAACTCTTATTATTTCTTGTCTGTTTGATAATAGAAAACCTGAGCAGTGTGAGGTGATACCTCATTTCCTTGATGATTAATGATGTTGAGCATCTTTTCATATACCTGTTGGTCATCTGCACATCTTTGGAAAAATGTCTGCCCAATCTTTAATCAGATTGTCTTTTTGCGTTTGTTGTTATTTGATATTAAGTGCTGTGAGTTCTTTATATATTTTGGATATTAACCCTTATCAGATGTTTGGTTCGCAAATATCTTTTCCCATCCAGTGGGTTGCCTTTTCATTCTGGTTAATGGTTTCTTTTACTGGGCAGAAGCTTCTTAGTTCGGTGTGGTCTCATTTGTTTATTTTAGCCTTTCTTGTCCTTGTATGAGGAGATTGTTTCAAAAAAAATATTGCTAAGACAAGTATCAAAGAGCTTACTGCCTATGGTTTTTCTTTTTCTTTTTTCTAGGAATGCTGTCTATGTTTTCTTCTAGTTATATGGTTTTAGGTCTCACATTCAAGTCTTTAATCCATTTTGAGTTGATTTTGGTGTGTTGATACAGTGTAAGAAAGTAGTTCAGTTTCATTCTTTTGCACCATTTATTCAAGAGATTGCCTTTTCCCTCTTGTATATTCTTGCCTCCTTTGTCATAGATTAGTTGACTATAAATGCATGGGTTTATTTCTGGGCTTTCTGTTCTAGTCCATTGATCTATGTGTCTGTTGTTGTATGAGTACCATACTGTTTGAATTACTGTAGCTTTGTAGCACAGTTTGAAATCAGGGAGCATGACACCTCTGGCTTTGTTCTTTCTCAAGACTGTTTGGCCATTTATGGTCTTTTATGGTTCATACACATTTTAGGGTATTTTATGGTTCATAAAAATTTTAGGATTCTAAATTAGCATTTAGAAAAATGCCACTGGAAATCTGTAGATGACTTTAAACCATATATCTTTTGGTATTTAAAATGCCACTGGAAATCTATAGATTTCTTTAAATAATAAGTTTTTTGTATTTAAAATCTTTTAAAAGATAATTGACTATTTAAACAAAAACAATAATAATGACTTGTGGAGTTTGTAACATATGTCTGAATAAAATGTATGACAATTAATAGCATTAAGGCCTGGAATAAAGATGTGGAAGTTTAGTTATGTGATAAGTTACAGATATATGCTCTAAATGCACAGCGACCACTAAAATAGCAAAACAGAATTATGGCAAACAAGCTAATAAAGGAGAAAATATGAGATCATTTAAAAAAATCTCAGTTCTCAACACAGAATTAAAAAATAGGAAAAAGGAAACAAAGAATAGATGGTGAAACTAGAAATAAAATAAGAAGATGATGGATTTAAACCTAACCATACCAATGTTCACATTAAATATAAATGTTCCAATTATCTGAATTAAAAGGCAGCAATTGCTAAATTAGATTCGAATACTGCTTAAAAGAAGTGTGCTTTTTAAAAGAAATTTTAAAGATATTTACTTATTTTGGTAGAGGGTGAAAGGGGGTGTGCATGTGAGTGGGGGAGGGGCAGAGAGAGAAAAAGAGAATTCCAAGCAGGCTCTATGCTATTAGCATGGGATTCAATCCTATGAACTGTGAGATCATGGCCTGAGTGGAAATCAACAGTCAGATGCTTTTGAATGAGGCACCCCAACACCCTGAAATGTCCTTTAAATATAAAGATGCATATATGTTAAAGGTAAGAGGATAGGAAAATACATATTATGCTCATCAAATCAAATCAATTTAATCAAAAATACCAAAAGAAATCTAGAGTAAGTACATTAATATCAAAGTATATTTCATAGCAAAGAATATTACCAGGGCTAAAGTTCATCTCATAATATAAAAGAGTCATTTAAATCAGAAGATATTGATTATTCTAAGTGTTTATGCCCCTATATCAGCACTTCAAAATACATGAAGTAAAAACCGGTCATAGCCAAATTATGGAAAGAGCCCAAATGTCCATCAACTGATGAATGGATAAAGAAGATGTGGTTTGTATATACAATGGAATATTAATCAACAATGAAAAAGAATGAAATCTTGCCATTTGTAACAATGTGGATGGAACTAGAGGGTATTATGCTCAGTGAAATAAATCAGTCAGAAAAAGAAAGATATCATATGATTTCATTCATGTGGAATTTAAGAAACACAATAGATAACATTGAGGAAGGGAAGGAAAAATAAGATAAAAATAGAGAGGGAAGCAAACCATAAGAAACTCTCAAATACAGAGAACAAACTGAAGGTTGCTGGAGGGGAGGTTGGTGGGGGATGGGCTGGACAGAGCATGGGCATTAAGGAGGGCACTTGTAGGGATGAGCACTGGGTGTCAGATGTAAGAGATGAATCACTGGGTTCTCCTTCTGAAGCCAAGACTACATTGTATGTTAACTAATTTCAATTTAAATAACAGAAAACAACAATAAAACTTCAGGGAGGAGCAGACAAATCAAAATTTATCACTGGAGATTTCAATATCCCTTTTTTACTAATTAGCAGTAGACAGAATCTGCAGAGATAGAGAATATTTGAACAACACTATTAAATATTTGACCACATTGACATTTAAATAGAAAACACTGACTCCAACAATAGCACAATCCATATACTTTTTAAAGTCACACAGAAATTTATCAATATAAACTATATTATGAGGAATGAAGCAAGTCTGGGGTGAATTTTTAATTTTTTTCATGTTTATTTATTTTTGAGAGAGAGCATAGGCACGGGGCAGGGAGGGGCAGAGAGCAAGGGGGAGAGAGGATCCGAAGTGGGCTCTGACAGCAGACAGCCCAATGTGGGGCTCGAACTCATGAACTACAAGATCACAACCCGAGCTGAAATCAGAAGCTTAACTGAGACACCTAGGCACCCCTCAGATGAATTTTTAAAAAATAAAGTTATATAAAATATGCTTTGACTGCAATGGAATTAAGTTAGCAACCACTAACTCCAGGAAATCCCCAAATATTAGGATATTAAATAGCATACTTCTAAATAGTCTGTGTAAAAGGAAAAGCAGAAGGAGAAATAGGTATTCTTTTAAAGTTTATTTTTGAGAGAGAAAGAGAGAGCATGAGTGGGGGAGGGGCAAAGAGATTCTTGAGAGAGAATCCCTAGATTCTTCCCTAGATTCTTCAGAGAATTGCAAGCAGGCTCTGAGCCACCAGCAGAGAGCCAAAGTGGGGCTCGAACTCATGAAACCATGAGATCACGAGCTGAGCCGAAACCACGAGTTGGATGCCTAACCGACTGAGCCACTCAGGCATCCCAGAAGGTATTTTGAGTGGGATGACAAAGAAAGCACAATATCTAAGAATTTTGCTACACTACTGAAACAGTGCTTGTGGGGACGTTTATTATTTTTAAACCCCCCATTAGAAATTAAAGATCGTCTCAAATACTGATCTTGGCTTCGATCTTAAAACTAGAAAAGAAGAACAAACGAAAACTAATACAAGCAGAAAGGAAATAATATAAATCAGAGTCAAAATCAATAAATTATAAAACAGCAAATCCAGAAGCCAAAACCTTTTCATGGATATTCATAGCTGCTTTATCTATAATAGCCAAAAATGGGTCAAAGCCCGTCAACAGATGAATGAGTCAACAAATGGCGGTTTAGCCATAAAATCAGATGAAAAGGAATAAACTACAGAGAGTTCCCCTCTTATCCATGGGGGATGTGTCCCACGATGCCCAATGGATGCCTGAAGCCATGGATAGTAACAAAGTCTGTATACACTATGTGTTTTCTGATACACACATTTCTATAGCTTTTAATTTGTAAATTATGCATAGTCAGAGATGAACAGTGATGATGAAATACAATGATTAAAACAAGGTGCTGTAATAAAAGTTATGTGAATATGGTCTCCTGTCTCAAAATACCTTATTATGCGGTCCTCACCCATCATGTGATGATGTGAGATGGGATAATGCCTGCGTGGGGAGATGAAGTGAGGTGAGCATGGATGCATCGGGACATAGCGTTAGGCTACTGTTGACCTTCTAATGACGTGTCAGAAGCAGGATCGTGTGCTTCCAGACCTCAGTTGACTGACGGTAACTGCAACCCCGTAGAAAAGGATAACCACAGATGAGGGGTGTAGTACTGTATTGATAAACACAGTAACAGGGAGGAATCCCAAAATATCTATATTGAGTGAAAGAAGCCAGTTAAAATGTATCCACTGTATGACTCCATTTATATAAAACTAGTAGATTAATACTAATCTAAAATTAATGGAAAGCACATCAGCAGTAGCCTGTGGAAGGGGTTGGGGGAGAGGGTTTGCAAAGGAGAACAAGTCAACTTTTGAGGTGATGGATCTGTTCCTTATCTTGATTGTGGTGGTGACATCATAGGTGTATACATATGTCAAAACTTATCAGTAAGCGTGTTGTTTTATTGTATGCCAATTTTTTAAGAAAAAGCAAGTGATAGCACTTGGCTGATCTATTTACCTAAGAAAGCTGCCTTGATGTTCATAGAATGACAGCAGCTAATAGGAACAGCACACTTGGTAGAACCTCCGTGCCTCTGCCCAGCCCACAGTAAGCCTCTAACTGTCTCTTGCATCCACGTCACACAAAGTAGTCTCGAACCTCTGGTGACAGGTGATTGTTCTGAGGGAGGGCAGCTGACCTCCATGGGTAATGATGATGTTTCCGAGGCCATGCTCTTGGGTACCCTGAGCTGTTGCCCAGTGGACTCTTGCGAGAGGTGTGGTATTGCCCGCCTAGCACATCACACCAGACCGCTATGGAATACAGTGATGGGGGTCTCAGAAGAGTCTCAAACCTCTGAGAAATCTCTCTGGTTTGAGACAGGAATGAAAAAAGTCTTCCAGGTTGGGAAAATATTAAATATTAATATTAACAGTGAGGGTTGGGGAGCAATACTCCAAATGATGGCATACTCTATTACCAAAATACACAGCATATTACAGAACTAATGCCAGTCTTAAAAACGCTTCTTCTAGAGCATTCACTTGTGCCTTTTGAGAGATTCCCCTTTAGAAACTCATCCCTATTTTTGTTGGTATGCTAGTTGCTTTAAAAATTAATATCATGGCCATTTTTCTTGGCCCACATTTGGCCAGTAAATGATAAAAATATCAAGAGAGCTGGTTAGAGGTGACTGGGTGGCTCAGTCGGTTGAGCATTTGGCTTTGGCTCAGGTCATGATCTCGCAGTTTGTGGGTTCGAGCCCCGCATCAGGCTCTGTGCTGACAGCTCAGAGCCTGGAGCCTGTCTTCGGATTCTGTGTCTCCCTCTCTCTCTGACCCTCCCTTGCTCACAATGTCTCTTTATCTCTCTCAAAAATAAATAAAACATTAACAAACAACCCAAAGAGCTGGTTAGATGATGAGATAGTACGCTGTCTCTGGGGCTGTTCGAGAACACCAGCGACTTCTGAAATTCAGACTTTGAGAATCTTTCCGTCCCGACCCCTTCATTCTAAGCTTGAGGAAAATAAAGGTCTGGAGAAGTGAGGCTTGCATCCGTTTTTATTGAGCTGGGCTGAGACACATCTGGGATCAGAGCACTGATTTCTCCTTATCCGGGAGACCGATGTCTTCCGCACATCAGTCTGGATCCCATTCTGACTGTTGGCACACGTAGCCTTACCCAACTGCTCGGGGCAGGTGCCATTCTCAGTGCTGTATCCACTTTAACTGATTGAGTCATTATGATCGCCCTCGCGGTAGATGTTTATCATCCAAGTCCACGTTATGTAGAAGGCAAGGGCACTCACTGACTGTGCAGGTGGTTGGGCTTGGGTGTGAACACAGGCAGGTGGACTTGAAGGGTGGGTGCCGAGTCCCACCACCACCTTGCCTGTAACCCAGACATCTAGCTCGCGGATGTTCCCCCTGAAGGTTTTCGGGTGCTCCTAAGGTTGCTGGGTAGGCTTCCTAATCAGCATTTCCCCCTAAGCCACGGGAAGTGGAAGAATGGTGTCCAAAACTGCTTTGCAACTGGCGTAAAAGGTGACTTATGCGGAGTTATTTTAATTGTCAGATGGTCTTTAAGAATTCTCAGGAGAGGCTGCCTTTCTTGATTTTTTAAACTCTTCTTTGTAGTCAGAAAACTCTTCCTTTGTCCTCAAAGGATACGGAAGGCAGTGTCTTACAATCATAGCTCCTTTCAGAAGCTGCTTTCCACTTCCAGGTGCATTTCAGGGGGCAGATGAGCTGTTTTTAGATATGCTCTTGCCCTTTAGAAAACAGTCTATTTGTTAAGGGAATGAAAGTTTTCAAGACATGAACTGCAGGTTTCTTTAATTTATTTTCCAGTAACTACAGTCAATGCAATTACTGTACGTAAGCAACAATGCGTATATTTGAATAAGGTTGTCCCAGAACGAGCCCCTGCCAAGGTCTGACCAGGGTCCTGTCCTTGCCTTCCAGTTTTACGGGAGCCCTATACAGTCCGTGTGGAGGACCAGAAAACCATGAGAGGCAATGTTGCGGTCTTCAAGTGCATTATCCCCTCCTCGGTGGAGGCGTACGTCACCGTGGTCTCATGGGAAAAAGACACCGTGTCACTCATCTCAGGTAGGCTGGGCGTGGCCGGGGCGCAGGGCGCCGGGCTCACCTTCTTAGCGGTCATTTCAGGTATTGAAGTGGGTCTCTGGCTATGTGTTCATCGTCGGGTTGATGCTGTTTGATGATTGTGTGACATCAGTGCTTTATATCGGTTTCATGACCCGATTCAGATATTCCTCAGTGCATTGACTGATGGATGGGTAGAAATGAGCTACTGTACGTATCACCATGATGTTACTTCTCTGAGGCAGTTTTGGCTGATATCTGCTCCTGAAAATGGGGCACGATGGTTATGGCGTCTGTGAGAGTCCTCAGTGATACACTTCGGCCTGATATCTTCCAATTATAATCTGGAAAACAAGCTCTGGTTTCGAATGTTGTGGCCCTTTCAAATGCCCTAAGAGCTATGTGATGTCTCTGACCTCTTTCTTGAAGAGGATATATATTTGGCACTGAGATATATATAATAAATAATACAATATTATATATAATAAATATATATATATTTATTATATATAATAAATTATATATAATATTGTATTGTATTATGTTATATTATGTATTATGTAAGTGTATGTGTATATATATGATGTATATATTATTTATTGGTTTATTTTTGGAACTTGGAAGTGACACAACTAAAATTTTAGCTTGTACGAGGTTCTCGTTCTTTTCTTGTGATTTTTGAGTAGATTTCTTGCTCCCTTGCTGCTTAAATGGAAAGGCCTCATGGGCGGTACCCACGTTTCCTGTTTTGCTCATCTTTGTAGAGCGAGGGACCGTGGGCTGCTCTTGGAGAAGAGCGATGATGAGCACCAAGGGAGCTAGAGCAGATGGCAAACGCTTGCTCTCCTTTCTGCATCCGTGCGGAGGTGTGTCCACGTGTTCACACCCACACGTCTCCTTGCACCTCTTGAATACCACCCCCATTTTGCCCACTTACAAAGAGAGGAAATTAGAACTCAGCTTCCATGGTGACACAGCATTTCTGTTTTTCAGCTTATTGGTGTTCTAGACGGTATAGGTTACTATTCAAGGACTATTAATAAAAACAAACACCACCATGAAACCATTAGAAAGTCCAAACCAAAACCTACATCTTTGGTTGTTAAAGTACGCCCCATGAACTAGCATGTAATCGATGATTCCAAGGTTTCTTAACACATTAAACTCAGAGTCCCTCTAACTTCAGTGAACATTAAATGTCTAAACCGCCAAATTTAACTTAAAGTATTGACAAAATACTAGGTGTAATGACTGAAAGATGATTATAAGTAGAATGGACTCATTTGTGGATGTTTATTTGTTGTGGTGTTTTAAAAAAATTATTTACTTGTGTTACGTAATCTCTACACCCAGCGCCAGGCTCCAGCTTGGGGCCCCAGGATCCAGGGTCACATGTGCTTTCTGGTGGAGCCAGACAGATGCCCCCTGTTTGTTGTTTTTGATGAACGGTCTTACTGACTTCTGTTTGGAGGTCATTTTGGTTTCTGAGTGACAGGTGGAGAGATTTGACGACATGTCGGTCTGGCTGAGCCTAGGGCCAGGGAGGAAGGGCATTCGCCTGCATGTGTTGAGGACTGGTGGGCTCCAGCCAGCCATGTGACATGTCTGACTTCAGTGGGATGTGCCCAGGAGGACAGTATGACTGGACATCTGAGTGAGCAATAGAAAGATCTACCACATGTTTATGGACCTGTCGATAGAGACATCTATGCCAATAGGTATGTTTTATATGTTTGTAACACAGGGCATATATTACAGAATGTGCTGTGTGCGTTTGTATGGTTCCTACGCATCTTCAATGAGCGGTTTCCCCATGCTGGTTTCATCTTTTTGCGATCTATGTGAATAGATTCTTTTTCCCTTCAAACGTGAACATAATTAAATAAAAGGAATTTTATATCTGGTGAGCAGGAGAGGGTGCTGATATGCAAATCCAAAGCTGGCCATTTGCGGATAGGTAGTGATGAGTCTTGTCCCCTCAGTCACGCCTTAGCGCCTTATCCTTTAAAACAATATGTGTCACGGACAAGCCCTTGGCTTTATTTCCCCACAAAAGTATCCGGAAAGACCAATATAGTACGGGCCTTTATCTCACCAAGGAATACTTCAATGGCATGTTTTTGTTGGTTTATAAATCAACCATTTAATCAAACACAAGGTATTCCCAAGATGCTTCATGTGGCTCACATGGTGTGTGTGTGTGTGTGGGTGTGCGCGCGCGTGTGCACCTGTTTGTATACAGAGATAGAGATGGAGAGACAAAGAGACAGAGAGACCGAGACTCACACAGAAAGAGAGAGTTAGAGCTGTTTTCATTCTCAAGGAGTTTAACCTGAGAACTGAGCCCTGACGCAGTGTTACGATCTGTCGATAGGAAGTCTGGAAGTTAACCTTGTAATGTAACTGGCGGTGGCTTACTGTCAGACCTGCTCTGGGCCGTTGGCCCCACCCGGTGAGGCTGTCCAAGACGCCCAGAGAAGGAAGTCATGAAGCTACTGGAGGTGACAAAATGGTGAAAAGCATTGGGGATCTTAACTAATAAACTGGTTTTGGATGGTTTTGGTGGAGAAGGGTTACTTTTCTCGTTGGTGGCCAGGTCCCCGTGTGAGGCAGGGCATAGAGGCTGAGCCCAGGGCCTCCCCCTTCCAGGCAGCAGGGGCTGAGCAGTGGGGGCAGCCTTGCAAGACACAGAGTTTCCAGAAATCCTGGGGCTTTTCTGAGTTAATTCTCAGCTCCAGCAAAGACATCCCGGATCATATGTACAGTAGATGTCTGATTTGTAAATAAACTGATAACCCTTGTGACTCCTTGCTGATCAGGGTTAGATTTGGTGGTCTGCTGCCCCCCCACCGCTGGCCACCCACATCAGTATAACCAGGATTCTGAGACAGCCTAGCCTGCGGTGAATCTGGCTGCGAAACTTGTCACAGGAAATATACTTGCTTTGCACCTGTCCCGTCAGTGGGGAGAGCAGGAAGAGGGTGGCAGCGGGCTGCTCCAAGAAAGCCCGGGCTCCCACAGGTCATGGAGGGCCTGGCCACTGTCACCACACATGCGCTTGGTGCTCTTGGCAGGATGCTGCCTATTCTCCGGGGCCCCGCTCTCCTCCTGTTGCTCTGTGGATGCCACTACTCAGCCTCTCGGGTCCCGAGCACCCTGGGGCAGAGGCCAGAGCACCAGGCCTGCTCCTGGCCAGTGAGCATCAGGCTTATGCAGACGTTCTAGGCAAAGCTCTTTGGAGATCTAGGCCAAAGTAAATGGGTACTTGTCGCCTAGGAAATCTTTCCAATGAAAAACTTATTTAAATATTGGTGTATTCCCATAAAAAGAAAGAAATGGCTTCTCTGGGCATGTCTTCCTAATTTTTGCTCTTTCCTTTGTTTGAGCAGGTCAATGACTGGGCTGTGTTCTTACAGGAGCGAGAGGCACTGGTCAAGTCTGGGTTTCAGCGTGAGCTGCACGGTGTCATTAGCTTACTGCGATGAAGTCATGCATTGATTTTTTTCCAGGGGAGGTTTACGTTGGCCTGACTTAAGTCTCAGGAAACAAGCAATGCCTCTTTGGCAGATGTGGTCATCAGATCACCCTATTAAGAGCATAAATGAGTTCATTTATTTTAAATGATCTTGGGAAAGAACCCTCCAGTGGTCTTGTTATGGACCGCGTGTTCATGTCCCCTTAAAGTCCATAACTGAGGTCCCAGCCTTCAGTGTGATGGTATCTGGAGGTGGAGCCCTTGGAGAAAATTAGGGTTAGAGGGGGTCATGTGAGTGGAGTCCCCGTGATGGGATTAGTGTCCCTAAAAGAAGAGACACCAGAGTGGTCCCTCTCTACCATAAGAATACAGTGAGCAGGTGGCCGTCTGTATCCCAGAAAAGGGCTCGTAACAGAACTTGACTGTTCAGACAGCCTGAAGTTGAACTTCCAGCCTCTGAAACTGTGAGAAATAAAAGACCAATGTCTAAGCCCCCTACTCTATGGTATTTATTTTTTAATTTTTATTTATTTATTTATTTTGTGAGAGACAACGAGAATCCCAAGCAGGCTCCGAGCTGTCAGTATGGAGCCTGATGTAGGATTTGAACTCACAAACTGTGAGATCATGACCTGAGCTCACACACAAGAGTTGGACACTTAACTGACTGAGCCACCCAGGTTGTCCCTATGGTATTTTTTTTTAAATAGCATCCTGAGCTGAAAAGACAGGCTGTAAAGGAAGAACCCCAAAATTCCCCCAGGGGAAGGAGAAGCGCATAATGTCTGACACTGTGCTCGCTGCTTCACTGGCTCCCCAGGCTTTTTACCTGGGATAGCACGAGGTTGACCTTCACCTTCGTACTCTGGCAGATGGATGATCGGAACTGGGAATGTGTGGAGGGAAGGCCTCTCAGAGACAGGCCCACACCGTGCATCTAAAGTCCTCTGTTAACAGAGTGGGCCTCGATGGGGCGCCTTCTTACCTAACGAAAATGAGCCAGGAAAAACCAGAGTAATGATATCCATACTCGTTTTCAAACATCCTTAGCACTTCCTCTAAGGACAAACGAGAGCCTTTTAAATATCAGAATATTAATGTAGCCCAGTGAGAACGTAGTAGTTTGGATGCAGCGTGCCTGGGGCGGCCCTCTGCTGATGTGGAGGTAACGGAAGTCACCATCCCGGTGAAGAACAATATCGATGATTTTATATTTGCTTTCGCTCAGTGGCCGGTTGGGAGTTTCTTCCCCATTCGGCAGGCTGGCAACGAGAGAGCCCAGGATTCTGTGTCTGTTTCCTCTGATAACATTCTGAGAATCTCACTGGGGGTTTAGCTACATTAACATCAAAGACACAGCCCAAGGGTAACCGGATTTGGAAAATGGAAAAAGTGAACATTTTACGATTCCCGGCGATCTGCCTCCGTCTTTAGCACTGGCCCAAGTTTCTGGTAGGATAGTTCCCGTCTGAGTGCCTCCATTACTGATGACTCAAGGAGAGTTTTATCTCTGAGGATCAATGAGTTCAAGTCCAGGGGTGATTATCTTTTTCCTGTATTTTGGGTAAAAGTGAGCAATTTTCTGACATTAGCCCCAGCCCTTCACATGAAACACTCACTGTAGTTTACAAACGTTGTGTTTGGGTCTGGCTCCTGTAGATAAGGCAGGATCTGGGCTTGAAGAAGCCCCCCGTGGAGATGATTTCTGCTCCCAGGGAGCCGAGGGTAGGGGTTACTAGGGGTTACGGTATTGTGTGGTGTGAGCTTGGTGACAGGCAGATGCGTAAACACGACAGGAACACGTCCCTTCAGTGTTTCTGCCTGGGAGGTGTGGAAGGTTTCACAGAAGACGTGGCCATTTGAGAAAATGGTGGTTTGCATCTCAGGGTGGGAAAAACAATTACATCATGGGTACAGTCACCCCAGTTAGGCGAGATTTTCAAGTTTCAGCAAAATTAACTAAGAGAAGATTTGAGGTCCTTTGTTCCCTTTTGGAGTCGGAGGCATAGCTGCTGGGGGCAGGGAGGGCTGCGACGTGGCTGGCTGGCTCTGTATTTGTGCCCCCTCCATCCCCCCGCAACCGTGAGAGGGTCCGTGTTTCCGCCTTCAAAGGCACTCATTGTAATTTTACGCCTGGTCGCTGAGCATTTTCAAGGCAGTCTGCTGCAGAGCTGCTCAGGTTGCCATGGTGATAAGACCCAGTTCTGCCCTCAAGGTGCTTATGAGTGAAGGGAATGAGATCAACATCAAAATGATTTCAGGGACCTACATCACCCATTGTCACCGGAAAGCCCTGTCTTTGATTCTAAAAGTACTAGGCTATTGCAGGAACAAAAAGAAGTATTAATTTAACATTCACTGAAAAAGAAATTTTTAGGACCAAATGGAAACTGTTAAAGGGACATTTTCCTTTCTTTCTTTCTTCTTTCCTTACACCCACCCTTCTCTCTATCCGTCTGTCTGTCCGTCCGTCCATCCATCCATCCATCCATCCATCATTCTATCTGTCCATCTATTCATCCATCTGTCTGCCCATCCCTCCATCCATCTGTCTCTTCATCCATCCATCCATCCAAACATCTATTCATCCATCCATCTATTCGTTCATCTGTCTATCTATCTATCTATCTATCTATCTATCTATCTATCTATCATATATCTCTGTCTATCTAGATTCTAGATTTCTGGCGAGTCAGAGCCTTATTACAAACACTGGAAATTATTCTTAGCACAGGAGGGATTCAGCAGATGGGAATTGGAAAGGTGGAGACATGTCATATTTTTCACTACACCGTGTTTTGGGGGAGCGGGACAGCTGAAAAACAGGCAGGTGCACAGGAAGTGGGGGAAGGGTCCTGGTCTCTTTCTTTTCAAAGCCATTAATTTATACTTCTGCCATGTGAGTCTCTTCTCACTAAATTAGTTTTTACATGTGTGATTCACAACAGGGCTGTTTACCGCGTAGAGCAAACTCCACCGGACACTGGGAATGACGGGCATATTGGATGAGCTGTGTGAGTCCACCGTTCCAGAAGGAACCCACAGGCGCGGTCCTGAAAGAGCCAGAGTAGACAGAAAGTCTACTAAGAGTCAGCCAGCAGGGAGAAGACATTCCCATTCTCAAAATTAGAAATGGTGTTGAAGGTTATAGCTCAAAACAAAACAAAATGTTCTTGGCTTCTGATCTCCTGACACACGTAGACACATGGCTGAAGACGTGTTCATATAATATTTAAAAAACGAAGGAAAGAAAGAGAGAAAAGGAGAAAGGGAGAAAGAAAGAAGAGAAAGAAAACCAAACAAGGAAAGTATGGTAGCAAATTTATCCTGGAGCATCTGAGAGCGTGTGTGTGTGTGTGTGTGTGTGTGTGTGTAAAACACCCCTTCGGCCATGAAGATATTGGGTCAGCCTAACACGCCACTTGGTTTCCTACCAAAAGTCACCAAGGGAATACGGCTGCTGATTAAAGCTTCTACAGATTAGCTGGTGACCAGGGAAAGTATCGTTTCTTCCTGCCTTGGCTTCCCTGTGTGAGTGAAGGATGGTGGCACTGGTCCCTTCATAATAAAATGGCAGAACAGTGGGATTCCAAACTGAGTATTTCACCTCTCAAACCAGCTATTGTCCAAGTTTTTTTTTTTTTTCTTCTTAGAGCCAATCTCGTAGAACTTTTATTTTGTGCATGTGTTAGAAGCCCGGTGATTTGTGAGGAGGACTCCGGGGCTCAGCATATGATTTTACTCACCGGTGTGATTTATTGCAGCGAGAGGGTGCAGAGCAAAACCAGCAAAGGGAAGAGGCTCATGGGGACGAGTCTGGAGGATTCCAGGCACAAGCTTCCAGGACTTTTCTCCCCTTGGAGCTGCGTAGGACACACTTAGTCCCGACCGCTGGACTAATGACAGCAAATGTGAAACACTGTCTCCCAGGCAAATAAGAGATGCATTAGGGATTCAGTGTCCCGGGGTTTTACTGACCCTCTGCCTGGCATGTACCAAAATTCCAGACTGCCAGAAGGAGAGCAGGTGTTCTAGTGTTCAGTAAGCCATATTGTTTGTATGGTTTAGGCACAGTAAGGTGGCGAGGACTCTCCTGAAATTCCAGTTCCCAGACCCCGACCAGGCAGCAGCCTCGCAAGCAGGCTCATCCAAGGAAAACAGCTCCAGATGTCCACTCCTTTCTGTACAGCACTGTTGTCTCAGTGATGGCGACTCATCGTTTTTACCCACTTACTTACATTCTGAATGTGCCCAGCATCAGATGCTGGAGAAAGCGAGTAAATAACACAGTCTATATTTATTTAAAAAATTAAAAAGAAAGTTTAGTTATTTATGAGAGAGACAGAGCACAAGCAGGGGAGTGGCAGAGAGAGAGAGAGAGGGAGACACAGACTCTGAAGCAGCTCCAGGTTCTGAGCTGTCAGCACAGAGCCCGACGCGGGGCTCGAACTCATGAACTGTGAGATCATGACCTGAGCCACGCAGGTGCCCCTGCACAGTCTACACTTTAAAGGTTTTATCACCTCATATCCATGTTGCCGCTGTGTTTAGGCAGATCTCACCCCAATTTTTAAAATATCCCCAAACAGATTTTCCCCTTGCCTCCACCTAAACATAAACATAGTCTCGTTTTGTCTTCTTGCTAACAGGGACCTGCTGCCTGCTCTCGCTCTGATGTTTGGTTCTTTCTAGATATAAGAAACAGATGGTCAGCCAAGTCAGTCAGTTCTAATTTGGACCCAAGTGCATTTTCTTCTGGTCTTTAGTTCATCTGTGAGATTTTATTTTAGGAACATTGAAGAGAAGCACAGGATCATTTGCAAAGTAATATCAGGCGGTGATGGCAATGATATGGTCATTATTATCATCAGGCGAAAATCGGATGTCATGAGTCGAAATATATTTAGGCTGTGCGCCATTCTGGAAGAAAGCAGGACTCACGACTTATAGACGTAATCTTTGACTCAGAATGAGAGATCGGCATGAATTCAAGGTCAAGACCTGAGTTAAGGGTAGATTGTATTGTATGGGGCTTTTGGTACTTCTTCCTGTCAACCCAAGTGCAGGAACATCCTTCCCCAGGTGGGTTGGTGGCAGGAGCTTCTGAAAGCCACCAGGGCCTGTCAGCCCTTTGTAGGTTCGCATCCAGGCAGATGAGACAGGGCAGCAGATGTCCCAGCAGCCTAGACTCCCCCATGGCCAGTAGAGTCCCCCGGTCAGGGTGGTTGCCACCATTTTTATTTTCTCTTCTCCAGCCCATTGGGCATTGCCAGAGGCCAGGTACGCTGACCATTCCCGTCAGTCCATTTTCACTGGCCCTTCATCATTTCCCAAGATTTGTGGGTATTTCTGTTGATTGCTTATACGTTGCTGACAGTGATTTCCCAAGCTTTTCCTCCGGAGTCTGAAAAATTCCCACTCTTAGCCCCTCATGGGTCTGTTCTCTAGTCTCCAAGAGAGTCACTTTCTACTTCTGGAGTCTGAGCCCTGCTCTCGCATTTGACACCTCCTACCTCAAACATTGTCTTCATGTTTCCTGTCACAGGAAGATGCAGATAGATAGAGACGATCCTGTCCAGTGTGCCCCCCTCACCCCATACTGCTGTCAGGACGCCCCTTGCTTGTCTCAGACCTGGGTTCACGTCTGCCATCATCTCTCTAGTGATTATCATATTTCTTATGACACAGATGCTCTGGGACTTTTGCAACTTTCATGTTTCTGTTTCTGTTCATACAGTTCTCTTCCTCTTGGAAAACGTACTGAAAGGAGAGTCTGAACTCACTACTCTTCCTAATCCTGCGTGGTCTGGGCTCTACCATTTGCATGCTACTGAAACTTACATTTTCAAGGTCACCTATGACTTCCTACTGTCATACCCCAAGGGCAAGTTCTCTGACTTCCTTGACGAATCAGTGTTGTTGACCTCCTCCTCCTTTGGTTGCCCTCCTTTGGTTGGCAAACTACTGTACCCTGTCCGTTGACTTCCTCCTCTTCCATTATTTCTGTGTTGTCTCTTGCCTTATCTTTTCTCCTTGCTCAGAAGTGTAAATAGACCTGCAAAATCAGTCTTCATCCCCTCTACTTTCAATCTCTACTTTCTTAACTGGTCATTTCATTTCTTTCCCAGGGCTCCGTCCATCACATCTGTGTAGGTGACCCTAACCCTGGACCTGTCTTCTCTCCTGGGCTTGTTTATTCCCTACTATCTGCTCCTTTCCTGCCACCTCGAACAGAGCATAACTAAAGCAGAATTTAGCATTTCTACCAACCAGTAATTCAATTTGCCTTTGAATCACTCCTTTCTTTGTTTCCAGATTGTAACTATTAGTATCCAAAGTATCAAAAACTAGGTGATAAACAACACACACTAAAACAACAGAAGTGTATTCTATGGCAATTCTGGAGACTGGAAATACAGAATCAAAATGTCAGCAGGGCCCTGCTCTCGGTGAAGGCTTAGGGAACGGTCCATTCTATGCATTTCTCCCAGCTTCCGGTGGTCGAGGTGGTCCTTAGCTTTTCTAGCTTTAGATGCATCATTACAATCTCTGCCTCTCTTGTCACATGGCCTCTGTCCTGTGCGTGTGCCTCTGTGTCTCTTCTTATAAGGACACCAATCAGATTGGATTAAGGTCTCCCCCTCTTCTAGGATGATCTCATCTTAACTAATTACATTTATGATGACCTGATTTCCAAATAAGGTCACATTTCGAGGTTCCAGGAAGGACATGAATTTTGGGAGGATGCTTTTCAACCCAATACATTAACAGATCCTTCTGGTTCCTTTTGACCCTCTCTCACGCCTATTTTACATCTTTTTATCTCCTGCTTGACAACTGACCAATGTATATTAAATGAGATCCTTAAATGGAAATAACTCCAAGAGGAAGGAAACAACAAGCGGAAAGTTTCAGGGAGAAGTGCCCACACCTGAGCGCGTGTCCCTGGGCCGCCCCTCGGCCCGGCCTCAGCTGTGTCAGAACGCCAGCTGGCAGCCACAGCACCAGCTGCTGCTCGTCAGCTGTATGTCGCCTGCCCTTGTGTCACACTGGGCTGGGGGCCAGGGTGGGAACAGAATCAAGATGTTCCAGACCCAGTGCTCCAGGGATTCTAGGCAGACTGCTTGGCTTGTATTTTCAGATCATGCTGTGGACTGAATGCGCCCCCACATTCAGAAGCCCTGATTCCTTCAGGGTCTTTAGTTAGTAAATAAAGTTCAGTGGGGTCCTAAAGGTTGGGCTTTAATTCAGCAAGACTACAGCCTTGTCCGAAGAGGGAGAGAGACCTGTGAGCACACAGTGAGAAGGAAAGAGGCTGTCACCGGAAGCTGATCATCCTGCCCCCCTCATCTCTGACTCCAGCCTCCAGAATGGGAGAAGTACATTCCTGTTGTTGAAGCCCTTCAGTCCATGGTATTTTGTTATGTCAGCCTGAGCTGACTAAGACAGATAAAATGCATCTAAACTCATTTTCTCAATATAATTCTGCAACTCCTGAATGCCACGTGTTACACTGCTGCCTACCCAGCTTTCTTTCCTGCACAGAAACATGAGTAAATAACATATATGAAGGAATCTGATGATAAAATGAGCTCTCATGCTTTTAATAAAGAAGTCTATTTTCAGGAGCAGTGTTTTTTTTTGGGAGGGGCAATTTAAAGTCTACACTTCCCTCTTCTCAGGGAAGGGGGACATTTATAACTGGAAAAATGAATAATAAATTTCCCAAGTGACCTGTCACCTGAAAACTTATATGCAATATAAAGTTTCCCATGTGAGTGAAATCATATGGCATTTGTTGTATACCTGAAGCCAATGTAACATTGTGTTAAATTAAAAAATTTAAAAAAATTTCCCCCCAAAGAATCCCAAATTCAAAAGTCAATCCCAAAGTGACTATTTTTGTTGGATAAATAATCACTTAAGATTGAAACATCTACAACTAAGCACTGCGTGTGCAGTGTGGGGAACTGATGAAAATATTTACAGAATATTTTAATCTGTTTAGTTTCTGGAAATAGAGTGATAATACACACTATTGGATGTCCAGAATTGGGCTTTTCAAAGAATTGAAGATCTCCAGCACGTGTTCTGTGTGAACATAGTCAAGATGTTCTCTGTAGAGAAGCTAATAAGCAAGTATAGTAAATAAGCAGATATAAACTGTTTTTAAAATCTTCATGTGGGTCACACCCTCTTCCAGGGAAGGTTTCAGGCTTCTGTTCACCTTTCATTTTGCCAACAGTCTGCATGAGGTCTCGGGTTTGAACTTAGGAAAGACCTGGCTTTGGGTCCTAACTTCACAGCTGTGAGAGATTCAACAATTCATTACTTCTCTGTAGAATTGGACACAGTGTTTTGATAAAGATTAGACATTCCAGGGGATGTGCTCCATGAATTATAGATACCTGACCAATTCTTGGTCTCTAGCTATGCAGTTGTCTAGTCTAAAGGCACAAGGGTGGACCCTGAAGCTGGTGTCTCGGTCCCTGTTCCCAACCCATCGCAGACCACACTGTGACCTTTGGCTAATGATGTAACTTTTATGTGCCTCAATCTCCTTGATTGTAAATGAGAGCAACAATAACAATAACTACATCATAAGATTGTTGTAATGATTAAATGAGTTAATGTACATAAAGTGACTAGAACAGTGTTTGACATAGTGTTGGCATTGTTGTTTTTATTTGTCTTCTATCTAAAGTAGCCTGTTCCAGAAAGCAGGTGCGCAGGACTATATGGTTTCCAAACAAATAAGAAACTTCTTTTTTTTTTTCAATGTTTTTTACTTATTTTTGAGAGAGAGAGATACACACACAGCATGATCAGGGGAGAGTCAGAGAGAGAGGGAGACACAGAATCCAAACACAGGCTCCAGGCTCTGAGCTGTCAGCACAGAGCCCGACGCGGGGCTCAAACCCACGAACTGAGAGATCATGACCTGAGCTGAAGACGGATGCTTAACTGACTGAGCCACCCAGGTGCCCCGAACAAATAAGAAACTTCTTGTGTGAGCTAGTTAAGGATTGAAAGCAGAAATAATTCTATTTAAGAAGAGTTACTAAAATGCCAGGTATGCTGAATGATGAAATCCTGTAATTCAACATTAAAGTGCTAGAATGCTGCTGAACTAATAATCTATTGTATTTTTATCAAAATAAACGTGCCTGCTTTATTAACTATTTACTTTTTTTTTTCACTTAGAGAGAGAGAGAGTGTTGAGAACAGGGGGGAGGGAGAGAGAATCTTAAGCAGGCTCCATGCTGGAGACTGATGTGGGCACAATCTCACGACCCTGGCATCATGATCTGAGCCAAAATCAAGAGTCAGACACTCAGTCACCAAGCCAGCCAGGTGCCCCAAATGTTTACTTTTCTTTAACAGAAATCAGATGACATAAAATGAGCCACACACTAGAATAAAAGGCTCTTACTTTTTGCCTTACCCCGGAAGTAACTCAGAAGGCAGGTCTGAGGAGAAGTTTGAACTCACATTGAAGCACTTGCAGCACTTTTGGGTCAATAAATAGCTGATGATGTATGTTAGGTTCTGCAGAACAGCTTCCAATTTCCCCAGAGGTGGTGACTGTCAGCAGCCCCCTCTTCCCAGATGAGAACATTGAGGTTCAGCGCTTCATGCACTTACCCAAGGTCTTGCCTTGCAGTTCTTCCTCTCTGGAACGTAGGGATTCTGCCTTCTGAACAGTCTTTCGGTTTTCTACCGCACCCAAGTGTGTAAGCACCAACAAAAATTGCCACTTGAATGACAAACAACTTGTCACAGCTATATAACTTGAGCGGAGTGACTTATTTAAATAAGAAAACCCTTTCCAAATATGGTATGGTTCTGGATAGTGGACACATCTAGGACATTTACACAGTTTGGGGACAATATGCTTAATGATTTTGGAAAAAGTTTTCAACCAAAAAAAAAAAAATCCAAACAAATGAAACTGTCTAGGATAGAAATAATTTTCTTACTTTCATTTTTATTTAAAATCATCCCTTCCCCCTGACCTCAAGTATAACATTAGGATACCATAGTAACTTGATAGATATTTAATGAATGAATGTTGACTGAGCAACTATTCCATCAAAATTGTAATATTTTCTTTCAAATTATTGGTAATGCTTTAAGAAGAGTTTCACTTTCCTCTATATTTGTTCTACTGCCCCCAGCCCGTGTCACACCAGCTTGGCCCCCGTGCAAAGTGGGCGGGCCAATCCCAGACCGCTATCTCTTTCATAGCAGACTTTCACAAAATGGTGCTCTTGTAAGGGAGATGGATATTCCAGAATCCTCAGTATTTATTAGTCCCAAAGCAGAAGCTTCCTCCCATTATTTTCATGAAATGATTTTATTTTTATAACCTTACAGTTTTATGCGGTGACATGTGTTAAAATAGGCCACTGAGGGATGGACAACGGAGATCCTCACGTGCCAAGGCCTTTAGAGACATTTTAGAACATTTCTTAATGCACCAGGCCCACAGTCCAGCCTTTGTTCCTCTCATCCTTACTCATTTCTCTAAAGGGAGGCTCGTGCGCGTGCGCACGCGCACACACACACACGCACACACACACACACATCTTCAGTAAACACAGCCAACCCTTCTGGATGGCTTTTGTATGTGGGAGGCTTGTTTCAAACACGGATCAGCGCGCTTCACCAATTTATGATGCTGCATCTGAGAACAACAGAATTTCTGTGTGGAGGAGGGTCAGAGGGTCTTTCTGATGCAGATGGCGGAGCCCAGGGGGGGGTCACGTGGTGAGCAGCAGGCATGGCGGCTGCCTCGCTGGTGCGTTCCCCTATGTGGTCTGGGTGCGGACAGAGCGTTTTTCATCTCTATCACAGGATCAGATTTCATGTTGAAGAATTATTTCATGGAGAAAAAGGAGTCTCCTGGGCGGTGGATGACAAAGTGGGTTCTCAACCTGGGATTTTTTGTGTGGTTATTTGACACTAGTAACATACAGATCTTTCATTAATGTCATTTAAGTACTTGCTGTATGTAAGACGTTCTTTTTAGAGTTGCCATTTGTAGTTATGTGACCACACAAGAGGTGCACAGGTGAGATCGAGGTACCCACTTAGGATTTATTTAAAGTCTGTGTTTATTGTGCTAAAGGAGCTGCCCCCACTAGTGAGTGCTTGGCGCTGTTGATTTAAAAACAGTTCATTGAAAACTGTGAGTTTTAAGTTTCTGGGTGGCTCTCCATCGGTTGAGTGTCTAACTCTTGATTTTGGCTCAGGTCATGGTCTCAGGGTCCTGGGATTCAGCCCCACATCAGGCTCTGTGCTGAGTGTGGAGCCTGTTTGAGATTCTTCCCATCCTTCTCTCTCTCTCTCTCTCTCTCTCTCTCTCTCTCTCTCTCTCTCTCTCTCTCTCTCTCTCTCTCTCTTTCTCTCTCACCTCCCTCTGTCCCTTCTCACCTGCTTCCTCGCTCTCTCTCTCTCTCAATTAAAAAAAATGTAACATTCTGAGTTTCTGAGTTTTATTCCAATATCCAGTATTTAAAGTGCATGTCGATGCAAACAAGATGTTATATAGCTGGGAATGTAGGTAATTTCTAAACTATACATAGTTTCCTTTAGAGGTAGAAATGTTTATTTCAACGTTTCTAGACTTTTCTTTGGATCAGGGACCAGCTGAAGAAGTAATGAGAGCTATAGAACCGTAAATCCCCAGAAGACACATGAGCCCCCAAAGCTGCATGATTTCTAGGCCTTTTCTGCTTTGCTTCAATCTTGCAGCCCATCTACGGCCTCCCAATGCCATGGTCACCTGCCCTCGCCCAGACTAAGTGTATGTTCTTCCAGGTGAAGCCTTCTGATAGACGTCTTGGGTAGTGCTTTTTTGTTGGTTGTTTTTTTTTTTTTAGAGCTAAGTTTGGCCTTGAAATCTTCAGCCTTCTCCTTTTTCTGATCTCTCATTTGCCCTCATTCTTTCCACCCCCTCGGCTATGCACACATTTCCTCTGCTTCTGTGCCCAGTGCCTGTACCGGTGGTTTTCACTGCAATTGTTCTTGTACCGGGAAAAGTGAGAGGTTTTATAAAAAGCCTTCATCAAGTCATTTTCAAACTACAGATGATTAGGAAAGAAAGGCCATACTGAGTCTCCCCCTCCTTAATTAGATGGTGAAATTTTTAGTTCTTGGCATTGTTATCTGTTTGAATTGAAACCCTATCATTGAGAAAGCCAAAATGAACTTGAAACCGAGGAGGGCCATTTCCCAAAAGGGAACGCAGCCAGACTTGAACCCTTTGCGGAACGCCAAAGCACACGCCATCTGGATGCATGTGACACGTGTCTGTGGCTCTGGTTTCCGAGTTTCAAGTCATTTGTTCTTTAAAAAATAATTATTCTAGGATCCAGGAGTTAAAAGAAATTGTCTATATTGCAAATTCCTGCCATGAATAATCAAATGTTGATGAGAAGTGTATCTTAGCCTTACAGATATTCTTTAAATGACCCACGGACATTATCCAGGGCTTCTAAACTTTGCATTGTCTTTATTTTCTGTCACTCTGTGTCCCAGTCTTGGTCCCAATCATGTCCCTCTTTTGCTGAATTTTGCTCTATCTCTGGCCACTGAGGAAAAATATACCAATGCACGTTTCAGATTTTTCCTCTTCTGCTGAATTCGGCGCCTTCTCTCCAGCAAGGGAAGGAAGCCTGAGCACCCACTGCTGGCCGTGCCTTCAGTGACTCTCCAGGAGGAGGTTTCCATGGAGCTCCGAAGTCAGTTTTATGTATGGGATGTGAGAACCTCTAATTTCCTTGGGGCCTGATGAGTGATTTTCATTAGTCTCCTTGTAGAATTTACTTAAGGTCCTGAACACGCGAACCCAGGTTTATTTTCCTGAATCCCTGGCTCTTCATTTACTGGATTTGATTCATTGCTACAGAAACATGCATTCATATACGTTCCTCTCTTCCTTTCTCAAAACTACCGAAGTCTTTATTTTGTTTTAGTTTATTTTTAAAAATTTTAAATGTTTATTTTTTTTTGAGAGAGAGAGAGAGAGAGATTAGGAGGGAGGGGCAGAGAGAGAGGGAGACACAGAATCTGAAGAAGGCTCCGGGCTCTGAGCTGTCAGAACACAGTCTGACTCAGGGCTTGAACTCATGAACCATGAGATCATGACTAGAGCTGAAGTCGGACACATAACCAACTGAGCCACCCAGGCACCCCCCAAAGTCTTAATTTTAAATGTCTTTAATTTTATGTTGAGATTTTTAAAAAGAAATCCTTTGTAGATGGTGAGGGCATGCATAATTATCATCTTTCAAGAGAAGTGATATGTACTTAGCATATGCATTCATCACGGATGATCTCAGATTTTATACCTGTTTGCTGTACCTGGGAAAAATATATATCCAAAGTTGCCTTGGTTTTCCATTTGGAATCTAAGATTGGGTTACTTCTTAGTAATGGTGGCTATTTATTTATAGATCTTTTTTTTTAATGTTTATTTATTTTTTAAGAGAGAGAGACACACAGACAGACAGACAGAGTGCAAGCTAGAGAGGGGCAGAGAGAGAGGGAGACACAGAATCTGAAGCAGGCTCCAGGCTCTGAGCTCTCAGCACAGAGCTCGACGCGGGGCTTGAACTCTACGAACTGTGAAATCGTGACCTGAGCCGAAGTCTGATACTTAACTGACTGAGCCACCCAGGCGCCCCAATTTATAGATCTTTTATATGTACCCTTGTGAGATAGCTATTCAGAAGTAGAATGGGAAGGCCTGTGGCGGTGTGATTTAGGGGATTTCTGTTTTGGAGGGTCATTAAATTGGGACAGTATGAGAGTGTCGATGTCCTTAACTGCTTTGTATAACAGCAGGACATCCAAGGTGGTGGGAGTCGGCACCCACGTAAAGGTTCAGCAAATCCTTTGTGCAATAAGGTTATTAGATGAGATGTAAAATCCAATTTTGCAGAAAAGTGTATTTGTTTGTTAATAACTGTCATATGCAACCGGAACTTAAAGCAATTTAGGATACACTTTTTCCTTTCATGTAAACTTGGCTCATTTATCTCCAGTCTCCAATTTTTTCTAAAAGAGGTACGTGGGACAGAAACTATGAATTAGGGGCAGTTGCTTGAGCTCAGGGATTGGCGTGGGCATCCTGTGCCAGGGCGTGCCACCAGGTGGAAATGAGAGAAATCCGCTAGAAGAGAGGAGGGCAAGTTAGCCATACGTGTGTGCTTCACTCTGCGCCCACGTTCTCCCGAGGGCCGCGTGAGTCATTCAAAGGGTTATTGCTTGTTTTTCTTTTCTACTGACCTGCTTTGTGGACAGGCTTGTGCGGATCGCACCGATCTGACAGTCCAGGAGTGTGCCACCAGCTTAGTGCCTGTGGCCTGGGAGAAATACTGAACTCCTAGTCGTCCTCATCAGCGGTGAGAGAGATCCACCAGCACTCCTTCCTGTGAGGTCATGCCATGAATTCTGAGACGGCAGCTGAAACTACTTTTTAGAGTAAATGTGCAAAGTGTAAGTGAGTGTGTGTGTGTGTGTGTGAGTGTGTACGTGTGTGTTATATATGGCCATAGAGTGGGGTAAGAGCTGTGGCTTCGTCACTTGTAGCAACAAACATTAGCTAATATTTAGTCCTTTAAACATACCTTTTGGGGGGCATCTGGGTGGCTCAGTCGGTTAAGCATCTGACTTCAGCTCACCTCATGATCTCATGGTTTGTGGGTTTGAGTCCCGCATCGGGCTCTGTGCTGACAACTGGAAGCCTGAATCCTGCTTCAGATTCTGTGTCTCCCTCTCTCTCTGCCCCTCCTCCCCTCATGCTCTGTCTCTTTCTCAAAAATAAATAACATTAAAAAAACCCCACCTTTTTGATACCTGGGATTTTCTCCAAATTAACCTAGTGTGTGTAGGGGAGAGAGGCTGGGTGGAGCAGGAGGGGATCATTGCTGAAATAGGAGACAGCGAGGTGGACGTTCCGTATGGTCATATTTATCTTTTGTGTAGGTTTAAAATACTCACTAATGAGAAGCTGAGGGAAAAACACCTGGATAACAAACCCTAAGACTTTATTTGAACCTTCCGAGTACACTGTTAGACATGAACTGTTGGCCCATCATCAAGCCAGAAAGAGGCAGATTATGAATGTCATATTTTAAAAATTAATGACACATTAAGTGCAGTGTTGTATTCCTGCTGGTTATGAGCTCTGAAATTCTGGGATGCCACTAGAACCATAAAAAGAATGTCCTTTAAAATTAGTGGTGCTTCTCCAACTTGAGCGTGTTCCTTCTCAGTTAATGAGATGGGATATTTCCGACCAGCATCTCCTAAGCTGTGTCCATGGAGAGGTTGCCAGGATAGGAGACGTTAATGGATTCTGGGCTTTAAAAAATTAGGGAAGAGTATATTAGACAATAGGAACACAACTCTTTACGATAGGACCACGGACTATGAATCCCAAGTGATCACGGCAATTTTTATTTTTATTCACTTTTATCTTCTAAGACCATCTATGGTATTCCTTGGAATGCAGCTTGGGAAACTGTATGTTGGAATTGAAGGCCACTAAAGCTGATTTATATAAAAGTGTTCCTTAGGGGCACCTGGTGGCTCAGTCGGTTAAGCGTTCGACTTCAACTCAGGTCATGCTCTCGCACTTTGTGGGTTCGAGTCCTGCGTTGGGCTGATGGCTTGGAACCTGGAGCCTCCTTTGGATTCTGTGTCTTCCTCTCTCTCTGCCCCTCCCCCCACTCATGCTCTGTTTCTCTCTCTCTCTCAAAAATATATAAGCCTTAAAAAAAGTGTTTCTTTAAACCTTAGGTTCAGTGCTTCAGGGTTAAGTATGGGCTAGATATTGTCATAGGACCAAATACCACCCATGGGAGGAATACTCTAGTATACAGGTGTCTCTGACTTTGTTGGATTTGGATTCTGTTTTGCACGTCTTTAGGCATCATTTTTATTTTTGGGACTGTAAAGCAAGACACAGTCATGGCCAGTTCCAGAATAGCCTGTAGAGAGTGGGAAGGAAAGGGTGCATATTGGTGGGGGGATGAAACCGCAAGAGGGGACCAGCCACTTGGGTCCTCAAGTGAGTCAAAGACGCCTAAGAGGGACGAGTGTAGGAGGCAGGCAAGGCCAGTGTGTCAGGCCACTCAGCTCAGTCAAGGAGTTTGGATTTTTTGTAGGGATGATGGAAAACTTGAAATTTGAGCAAGGGGCTGATGTGACTGTGGCTGCTCTATGGACAACAGTGGAGGGTCGGGAACAGATGGATCACTGGATGGGTGGACACGAGATACACTGGATACTCGTCATGTCAGTAGACATGGTGACAGAGAGGACGGATCTGGGAAATGTTTGGGGAAGATTTGGCACATTGGTTGCTAGAGTGGGTGCGACAGGAGACAGAAGAAAGTGTTTGGCATACAGAGTTTACTGGGTGGCAGTCCCATGAACACGTGGAGAAACCATATTATTTAATTTCAGCAATCAGAAATTGATCAGCTTTAATAATAGGGAAAACGCCTTAGGAGTTCTCCTCTTGGGGGTGGGAGAGGAGGCCTTACGTCAGCCCCTTAGGCTCTCCAGAAATGTCTTGAGGAAGCTGGTTCAAGACCTGCTGCTCCTGCCTCTTTGTTTCGATGGCCCTGTCATCCTGTGTCATCGTGGGCTCTACCTGACTTACCTCGCCTCTGCCTTACTCCCCAACTTCACCCTGCTCTTCTGGGCCGATTCAGGTTGGTCCACATCAAGGCAAATGAATGATGTAGGCCTTTGAGACAAGAAGGGAGGCGGTGGGCTTCTTCTTCAACTGCCCTGCTCTGAACCCTGTACCACAGCTGACCGCGCACCGTGGCGATCAGCGACCGTTCAGTTTCACTTACGTGATCTACGCACAAGGTAAAAATACCATGAGCACCTTTCTGCTCCTCCAGGTGGATGTGTTTTCTCAGACAAGTGCTGTCCCGTGTCCCCTCGCCCACCGGTGCCCAGCTACCATGGAGCTGCCCTGGCGCTGGCTTTGGTTTGTCTTCGCCACCTTGAACTCATCTTCTGCCCATGGTTATCCCCTTCTCTCCTCTTGGTTCATGAGCACAGGCTTCTCTTTCCTTTCCGGTCTCCTCCATTAGTCTTCTCTTCTTTAGGAGACATTCTTTCCACCTCTTCTAAGTTTTACAATTTCTAACCTTCAGGTCATTTTCTTCTCTGCCTTTGATCTCTCTCCAAATATTCCTTCATTAAGGAGAGCACGTAAATTTTCTTCTAAACTCACGCAGGGAGGAAAATAAAATTTTATGTCTCTATGAGAAAGTAAATGCAGTGAAAGACTGTAATGGAGTTTCTTTGCAGAAACTTTATGTGGTCATGTTTCTAATTAGAACACGTACATAAATCTTGTCCTTCCCCACTTGTTTCATGCTGTGTCCTGCACGGGTCCTTCCTTGCTTCTGCTTTAAAGTGGGATGTGCTGTCTTACAAGGGAATAGCAGTATTCCTTGATGAACACCAAGCATTTTCTCTGTACAAGTTACATGAAAAACACGTATCTGACTTGTCTTCTCTTTATTCTAGCAGTTGATGTTTTCAGAAGAAATGCCGTCACCTGTGCAAAAGCAGTCGGAGGCTGATTTTTAAAAATAAAATGTGATGGAGGGGCATTTGGGTGGCTCAGTAGGTCGAGCGTCCGACTCTTAGTTTCAGCTGAGGCTGTGACCCCAGGGTCACAGGATCAAGCCCCACGTTGGGCTCCGTGCTGAGCAGGGAGCCTGCATGGGATTCTGTCTATCTCTCCCTCTGCCCTCCCCTGCTTTCTCACACTGTCTCTCTCTAAAATAAAAACAAATACATGAATAAAGTGTGGAGGGGATGTTGATACACCCATGTTCATAGCAGCACTGTTCACAATGGCCAAAGGGTGGGGGCAGCCCACGGGTGGCTGACAGAGGACTGGGTGAGCAGAATGTGGTGTGTGCGAGAGAATATTATTCAGCTCAAAGAAGAATGGCAATTCTGACATGTGCTCCAGATGAACAGATGTTGAGGACACTCTGTTGAATGAAATAGGTCTGTCATGATATGGAAAATACTGCATGATTCCACCTCCATGTGCTCCCTAGAGGAGTCAGATTCACATAGACACAGAAACAAATGGGGGTGCCAGGGACTGGGCAGAGGGGGAAGTGGGGAGCTGTGGTTTAAGGGGACAGAGCTTCAGTTTTGCAAGATGGAAGGTGGATGTGGTGATGGGTGCACAGTTAGTGTGAATGTACTTAATGCTACTGAACTGTATCTTAAAAGTGGTTAAGACAGGAGGTGCCTGGGTGGCTCAGTTGCTTGAGCATCTGACGTTGGCTCAGGTCATGGTCCATGGGTTCGAGCCCCATGTCAGGCTCTGTGCTGTCAGCCTGTCAGGGCAGAACCTGCTTCAGATTCTCGGTCCTCATTTCTCTGCCCCTCCCCAACTTGTGCTCTCCCAAAATAAATCAATATTATAAAAATGGTTGAGATAGTAAATTTCATATTATACATATTTAACCACAATTTTAAAAATTTTAAGGTAAATTATTTCATCTTCTTCCTTTAAATAATTACAAGGGAAAATGGGAAAACTGATTTTATTCCCATGTAAGACCTAGGTGAGTTAACTAAATGGTATCATACGTGTAACACTGTATTTTACAAACAACTTTTAAGATCATAGGAATTATTTTGTCCTAGTATTTTTTATGTTTTAATTATTATTGTTTTAAATTTTATTTATATCCAAGCTAGTTAACATAGTGTAAACATGGTTTTTGGAGTAGAATTTAGTGATTCATCCCTTACCTGTAACACACAATGCTCATCCCAACAGGTGCCCTCCTTAATGCCCATCACCATTTAGCCCATCCCCTCACCCATACTCCCTCCATCAATCCTCAGTTTGTTCTCTGTATAGAAGAGTCTCTGTGGTTTGCCTTCTTCTCTGTTTTTATATTATTTTTCCTTCCCTTCCCCTGTGTTCATCTGTTGTGTTTCTTAAATTCCACATGAGTGAAACCATATGGCATTTGTCTTTCTCTGACTGACTTATTTCATTTAACATAATACACTCTAGTTCCATCCATCTTGTTGAAAATGGCAAGATTTCATTCTTTTTGATTGTTGAGTAATACTCCATCGTGTGTATACACCACGTCTTCTTTATCCATTCATCTATCGATGGACATCTGGGCTCTTTCCATAATCTGGCCCTTGTTGATAGCGCTGCTGTAAACACTGGGGTGCAGGTGTCCCTTCGAATCAGCATTTTTGTGTCCTTTGGAAAAATTCCTACTAGAGCAATTATTGGGTTATAGGGTAGTTCTATTTTTAATTTTTTGAGGAACCTTTATACTGTTTTCCAGAGTGGCTGCACCAGTTTGCATTCCCACCAGCAGTGCCCAAGTGTCCCCTTTCCCCACATCCTCACCAACATCTGTTGTTTCCTGACTTGTTAATGTTAGCCACTCTGACAGGTGTGAGGTGGTATCTCATTGTGGTTTTGATTTGCATTTCCCCGATGTTGAGCATCTTTTCATGTGTCTGTTAGCCATCTGTATGTCTTCTTTGGAAAAACGTTTGTTCATGCCTTTTGCCTATTATTTTCTTTATTTTGAGGTGGGGGAGGGGCAGAGGAAGAGACAGAGAGAATCCCAAGCAGATTCTCTACTGTCAGCATAGAGCCTGATGCAGAGCTCGATCCTGTGAACCGTGAGATCATGACCTCAAGAGTTGGACGCTTAACTGACTGAGCCACCCAGGTACTGCTGTCCTGGTATTTTTTTTTAAAGGAATGTGGTTGGGGTGCCTGGGTGGCTCAGTCGGTTAAGTGTCCGACTTCAGCTTAGGTTTGTGGGTTCTCATGGTTTGTGGGTTTGAGTCCTGCTCTGGACTCTGTGCTGACAGCTCAGAACCTGGAGCCTGCTTCGGATTCTGTGTCTCCCTCTCTCTCTGCCCCTCGCCCATTCATTCTCTTTTTCTCTCTGTCTCAATAAGAAATAAACATCAAAAAAATTTTTGAGGGACACCTGGGTGGCTCAGTCGGTTAAGCCTCCGACTTCAGCTCAGGTCAGATCTCACGTCCATGGGTTTGAGCCCCACGTCAGGCTCTGTGCTGACAGCTCAGAGCCTGGAGCCTGCTTCCAGTTCTGTGTCTCCTCTCTCTGCCCCTCCCCCTCTCATGCTGTCTCTCTCTCTATTAAAAATAAATAAACATTAAAAAAAGTTTTTGAAAAAAGAAAAAGAATGTGGTTGATGGCATTGAATTTGGATGTTTTAAATTACAGCCATATGTTGGAAAAAGCCCTTAGAAAACAAAAAACAAGTAAATGTTAGACTTAAAAAATGTAATAACAATCGGAAAATTTGATAGTATTTTACCAATGTTAATTTTCTTCAATGCTTTGGTTGCCCGAATGGCATATAGCTGGGGTATAAGCTACAGGAAAGCAGAGATTTTGATCTGTGTTGTTAATGTCCAGGATAGTAGGTGGCACCAAGTATAAACTCAGCGAATACTTGTTTAATGAGTGTATTTGGGGAATCTGCATACTAGTCACTATGCAAGCGTGTGGTGTGTAAACCACTACTTTCCTTCCCCAATCATTTTGAACTTCTGAGAGAGATGGTGGGGAGCTGTTGGTAATGGGGGACACAGCTTCAGTTTTGCAAGGTGAGAAAGTTCTGGCAATGGATATGGTGATGGTGCTCATGAGCCTTCAGTGTGCCCAGCACGTAATTGCTTATCAGTGAGCTTTTTGGTGCTAAATATTTTATATCTCAGAGTAAGTCACTTGAGTAGATGATGCAGATGCAAACATTGAAAAGCATCGAGGCAGAGAGATTTGTCCAGTGTCCCAAAGTCAAGACGTAACAGAGCCGCCCTGTGTTTAGGACACTAAGTTAGGCACTGTGTGTTACTGAGTCCCTGCTGTGTGCCAGCCCTGTGCTTAGCTTTGCGAGCATTGCTGGGATAAGAGAGATACACAGTCCATGCACTCACGGAAGGCGTACTCTGACGTGCGTGAGGAGGGGGTGTAACCACTTTCTGAGCTCAGTGGTGTCCACCCTCTCCCATACAGCCTCGTCTCAGCATCACTGTTTGTACATAATTTTCTTTCCTAACTGCAGTCGTTTGGTGAGATTGTCCTAAAGAGAGAGAGTGGGCTCCTTTGTCATCTCTGGGTGGTCTGGGTGAGAGTGACGTGACCGGCAGCCTACTGTGGGGCAACCTATTAATCCAGTAAAGTCTTATCTAAAGTAAAACTGCTTTCTTAAACTGCTGTGTGCACACCAGTCGCCGGGAAATCCTGTTAGAACTGATTCTCATTCAGTTGTTCAGGGAAAAGCATGAGACTCTGAATTTCTTTTTTAAAATTTTTTTTGAAGTTTATTTATTTTGAGAGAGAGACAAAGCATGAGTAGGAGAGAGACAGAGAGAGAGAGAGAGAGGATCCCAAGCAGGCTCCACACTGTGAGCGCAGAGCCCAGTGCAGGGCTCGAACTCATGCAGCTTGAGATCATGACCTGAGCTGAAACCAAGAGTTTTGGACGCTTAACTGAGTGAACCGCCCACGTGCCCCGAGACTCTGAATTCTTTAAAAAAATTTTTAAAACATTTATTCATTTTTGAGAGAGAGGTAGAGTGTGAGTGGGCTATGGGCAGAGAGAGAGGGAGACACAGAATCCAAAGCAGGCTCCAGGCTCTGAGCTGTCAGCACAGAGCCCAATGCGGGACTCGAACCCACAGACTTTGAGATCATGACCTGAGCTGAATTCGGATGCTTAACCGATTGAGCCTTTCAGGCGCCTGGGACTGAATTCTAATGAGCTCTCAGGTGTTGCTGAATGTTCTGGTCCAGGGCCCACACTGTGACGGAGAGACTGTAAGCCCCCAGCCCTCCTGTGCGTTAGGACCACCTGGGTGGATTTTTATGCTCTGTTCTTTGAGGTTCCCTTTAAGTGGTCAGGGCAGGGCCCTAACCTCCATATTTTAAACGCTTGCCAAGTTACTCAATGAACTGCCGGCGCTGAAGGTCACCCTGTGCAGAGTCCACTGATGGGATCTGGTGCAGACCTGTGTCACTTGGGATCTAAGGAAGGTAGGATAATTATCACAAGACAGCACCCGGGGCGGGGACCAGTGTGCAGAAGTCCACATGCTGGGCAAGTGAGTGAGCGTTTCCAGACATTGCAGATTACGGTGAGCAACTTGGTCCCACTGGTGTGGCCCTAGTGTGCCGGGCGCTGACTTCATGGAGGACGGAAGGGGCCTTGCACTCTGAGATAAAAGTTGGGAGAAGTGCTGGAAAGAAACTGGTAGAAAGATGCATTTCTATCTGCGATAGATAGGTGGGTGTGGGCTGATGGATAGATGATAGGCCGAGGGATGGATGGATGGATGGATTAGAGATTAGAGATAAAATGAGGTAGAAACGAATGAAATGAAGAATGGAGACCATAAGCCCATGCACGGTAGCTTGCCGGGCACTAGAGTGGGAAGAACAGGTAGGCACCACATGCACATCATTTCAACAAACATGCAGCGATATAAGTGAGCATTTACAGTTCAGTAGTAGGTCTCAGTGCAAATAGGAAGCAAACCTTAAAAAATTGCTTCTAGATAAGAATTCATAGCGGCACTTTCTACAATAGCCAAATCATGGGAAGAACCTAAATGTCCATCAACTGATGAGTGGATCAGGCAGATGTGGTATATATATACAATGGAGTACTATATGGCAATGAGAAAG